>JARJEC010056397.1:0-15133 GCA_030264575.1 Tachinus sp. AB-2021 | reverse complement strand
TTTTTTTTTGCAAAATTGTGTTATTTAGTGCAACGAGTATTCGCGTTTTGTATTGTTTTGTATCATATGTAAATATTTCATTTTCAATTAATTTACATTAATGATTAGGTTTGTTTAATTATTTTACAATAATAAAACAACTTTAACACACCAATTGTGAGAATACGGGTACTGCCATCGTCAACATAGAAAGAAAAAAGATTTTTTTAAAAACCAGAAATACATACTTACAAAATATAAATTTGCGATTTAACAATATTTAGTCAATTAGTAACTAACCTAACGTAACCTAACCTAACGCAGTAAACAAAATATTAATTTGCGTTTTAATAACATTTAGTCTAATACAACAAATACATACATTTTTCTTTAAGTTTAAGGAATATAACATTTCAGTATAATATTTTAAACACACAATTAATAGGCCCGAAGAAATAACAAGAAGCCATCAATAGTAGGTTAACAAATTGTTTGTTTGCAAAACATACATACATTTTATAAGAAACTAACTATAATTACAAAATTGTACCAAACAACATTTATTCAAGTTGATAAAGTTTATTTTGGATTTTATACAAAGTCAGACAAAACACTGGAAATACAATAATAAACTGAAAGAAGTCTTGCATGAAGAATATATTTTATTTAAAAAGTCAGACAATACAAACAAATTTAACAAATAAATATAAGTACAATTCCTTTAAATAATTTTATATTTACTCCTATTATTTCTGTAGACGTATTTCAGAGTTTTTTTTAATTTATAAACACATTTTATCCGATAGAATCTTTTACAGTAGATTATTAATATAAAAAAATTTAATGTTTTTATATTTTTATTACACATTTATATCTACAAATACAAAACACCTTTTATTAGAAATTAGTAAATTAAAAATATAAATAATAATTAAAAAAAATTATATTGAGCTGAATATCTAAAAAATTTGTTAATAGTTAGGATTATTAATTGCCTATTAACATAGAAAATGATTACAACATTTTTTGTTGATTGTTTTTTAAAAATATTCAAAAAGTGTAAACTTATTCTGTGATAAATTTCAAATAATGACATAATCTACAGTTATCAAAATATCATCAATTGGCATTACACTTGACGTAAAATAATTTAAATCTGTCATCTTAATATAAGATAATATAATCAAAACATAGTCAACACATCAAACTCCCAAAAAGAGTTACCTAATAATAAACAGTGCATTAATGACGTTTATTAATCAATCATTTTTAGAAAAAATAATTTATTAATATTAACATTAATAAGCGGCCAACAAAACAATTATATTATAATAAAATTAAAAGTTTAACTTCTACTATGTGTGTTCCAAGCACAATCACATTTTTGTTGTTATTTTTTCATATTTTTTATTTTATTTCCTAATATCACAAAACATATTTTTAGTCTGACCTTTTTATTGATTTATAATAAATAATAACTATATAATACTAATATTATTTTTTGTGGATATAAAATAGTTAATATATTTTTTAAATTTTTAAAAAATACACATTTTTATTAATTTTTTATTTGTTATTTTGCTTATTTAAGAGCTTTAAAAGTTTTTTACCTTTGCTTATTTTGAGTTTTAAATGCCTTTTAAAACAACTTATTAACATTATATTAAAATAGTCACTTCTATAAATGTAGTGAGCCTGGTATAATCAATCGTCAATAGCAAACTACTAAAATAATTACCTACGTCTTGAACATCAGCGGGTAAACTTTCTCAAATAAATATTGACAAAAACAATATACATCTCATTAAATAAAAAATCTATGATTTTATATCTTGCCTCTGAAAATAAAGTAATTGATATTGTTAATACAGATGGCATTTGCACCAATATTTTGTTGTATAATGCAACTAATTTCGTCCATTATAAATGAAACTTTACGTCAAGGAATATTTCCAAATATGTTCAAACTAATAAAAATGATTCTAGTAAAAAAGAAAAGTAATAGTAATGAATTTAACAATTACAGGCCATTCGCAATTTTAATCATTTTGTCCAAAATAATAGAAAAAGTTGTGGCAGATCAAATTATTTACTTAATGAACAATTTTAACCAACTCAATAAACAACAATATGGGTTTTTAAAAGATAAATCGACTACGACTGATACTTTAGAATAGTTGTAAAATGTATATTTCAATTTTATCAATTGAACCACTAGTTGGGAATATTTCTTGATTTGAGTAAGACTTTTGATCTCGTTAATTACTATGTATTAATTGCTAAGCTAAAGCAATTTAGAATAAGAGGTGGATGTTTAGACTGGATTAAACGCTATTTTAGCGATAGACCTCACTAGATACAAGTTGGTAACTCAAAATTAAGTAGTTTATATATGAATAGAAGTATTTCTCAAGGTTTGGTATAGTGCCCATTATTGTTCATTATATACAGTGTCTCTGCAGATGAGGTTTACAATAGGTATAAATGATCAAAAAAAATATGGGGTCTTGGTCTGCTTCTTTACAAACTTACGTTAACATATTACAAAATATGTGAAAAGTTTTTAAGTATACTATCATTTTTATACAATTTATCAAAAAATATTAACCTAAATATATACCTATTGTAAACCCCATCTGTGGACACACTGTTGTTCTTAATCAAAAATGACAAATCAACTATCAAGCAAGTCAATAATACTCAATTCTTGGGCTTACAATCTTGTAATTTCAAAAATCACATTGATAAATTGACAAAAAACCATCTTCATTCTATTATGTCACATATAAAATTTATTCACTCTTTTAAACTTTTTTATCAGGCACATTTTGAATCTGTCGTTCGCTATTGCATTTTTGTATGGGATTCATCAAATGGTCTTGATTTTTTGTCTTTGATTTTAGAATTCAAAGGAGGATCTTATATGTTGCACTTGCACAAAGTTCATACATATATTTATAGAAAATAAACCATCAAATGCCTGTATATTAAGCAAATTTTAATGCACGGTTCCACAACACTTGATGCCCAATATACAAGTTATCTTTTTTTGAAAAATTTCCAAATAAAATTTGAAAACCAACTTCCCGAGAACATAAAATAATTTAAATTTAACTAACATTTTGCTAAAAAAAGCTTATTATTCATTCAATGAATTCATAGAAGATGACTCTTTTGATATGGCATAGAATATAATTTGTTTCTATTAAATTTTAAGTCTTTACTGTATGACCGTCTCATGTCCTATATTATATGTTAATCTGTGTACCAATAACATATTATTATTATTATTATCGTTGTTGTTGTCGTTGTCGTTGTCGTTGTTGTTGTTGTTGTCGTTGTCGTTGTCGTTGTTGTTGTCGTTGTCGTTGTCGTTGTCGTTGTCGTTGTCGTTGTCGTTGTCGTTGTCGTTGTCGTTGTCGTTGTCGTTGTTATTTATAACGATCCCTAGATATTTATTGTGTGAAACTCATCAATCAGTAGCGGTGGTGGCCCAGTAATTTGGATCTTTTGCTTTTGACCACTATTAACCATAATATTTAATTTGGGTATTGATAGTTTGTTTGTTGATCAATATTTAATAGTTGTTGATGCCTTATTTTTTTGTCATATGCCCACAGTTGGAATCATTTGAATTCTTTGTTTAGCTTCGCTAATGCTACAGGATCTTTATGTAAGGAAATTATTAAAGTATCATCTGCATACAACAAAATATGAAATAAAATTAAACAAAATGTTTACATGTTGTTAATGTATAATAAGAATAGTAGTGGACTAAGTATGCTACCCTATAGAAAACTAGAACTGAAATTACGTTTAAGTATTTCAAAGGCTGTTGGACAACTTTATTTAATTTAAAAACTAATCTATGAAATCACATTATTAAAAATTACAATAAATTGGTATTTTTCACAATATATTATAATAAAATTAAAAAATAACAAATGAAATAATCTGACATATTGTCAAATTTAATAAATATAATAATAAATAATTTAAATTATAACATTTTTATGTTTGGATGAACATTTTTATGAAAACTATCAGCAAGCGGAGAGTTGGTAAGATTAATTTGTTCGTCCATCTTTATATTTCCTGTTTAAATTTAAAAATTTCAAATGTTTTAGATATATCTAATTAATTTTTATTATTAAAAATATGTAATTTTTAATTTATTGTGTGTTGCTAATTTATGGTTATTTGTTATTAAGGATATATTGTGTAAATTTGTCGAAAGTTTGAAATTAGATATAAAGAACATATAAGCGCATTTAAAAATAAATATATAGAAAAATTAATATTTGCAAAACTGAAACACAATGACGAATTCAACCTGAAATGTACAAAATACACAACTGTTTTTTTAATATAATTATAATTTCATATAAGCAAAATATAAATATGCATTTATAAGTTAATTAGGAATAAAAAAATAATTATTACATTATTTGTTAGCAAATATAGTAAACGCATGGCTCTGACAAATGATGAGATAGACTGGGTTAGTAAAATAAACATTTAAGTTTGGTCTAGGTCAGGTACCTTGGCCCAAAAAATAATTGACCTCCCTCTATATATGTCACCCTACTGACTAGATGATCATTGTTATAGTACAAACATATTTCTTAACACTATAGAGTAAAAGTCATAATACAAACTAACCTACATAGATGCTGCGTGCTGAAATAAGCAGCTATTTACAATAAGGAGATGTGTAATTAAGTTTATATTTCAAGTAAACAGATTAGCAGCTTACTTATTCTTATGTGTTTATATTGTGAAATCTTTAATTAAAATTGGAATATAGAATAAACAAAAAAAAATACATTGGCAATTGTTTTCAATTATCTAAGAATAATGATATTCATGAGCATGTTTAAGGTTGACTACTAAATTAACTGATGCGAAGATTTTATGAAATTATTATTCTTCTATAAAAGAAATAATTTTATTTTTCTATATTACGAAAAAGATCATAAATGTGAGTGAACTATTTTATAGTTCTTGGGACAACAAAAAAAAAGCAAAAAATAAGTCGGCCTTCAAAAATGGGCGCGATCTACAAACGATTATTTTGGCATTATTTTATTTTGGCATCCCTAAATTCTCCAAAACTACCATAGTATTTCGGTGCCTTATATATAGAAAACACACAAATAACTTTGTTTGTTAAAATATAAAATATAAAGATACTGAGATTTGCAAAGGATTTTTAAACACAATAGAATTAAATTGTTTAAACGCAAGTTTTACCACAATTTACGTCAAGAAAACAAAAATAAACGTTTATCTTTCTGTTACAAAATTGAATTTTTTTTTGGCTGATAAGTATTTAGAATTTTGAGTTTATTATTTCCGAGTTGATTTTGACTTATTAATCTAACATTAAAATATTTTATTATATTAGATGCAATTTTTGAACACCTTGTATAATATTATTAATTTTTAATTTCATAAAAGTCATTTTTCCAAAAAAATAAGATTTCATAAAGATTTTTTTTCTTATATTTAAGTTTTTCAGCACGAAGTATATACCTATAATAAGTTTGAATGTTTTAGATAAATTGAAAAATTTGTAATCTTTTAGAGTAAACACAATAATGTACAGTTTTTTACGATTTGTTATTTTGATACCATATGCAAGCTTAAAATCATTATTTGCTATTAACATACCTAACATTTTTAAATATTTGACATAGTCATATCATCATCATATAATATAGATTTGGCAAAATATAGACGAAATGAACAACTTAACTCATAGATGGATTTCAACAATTTGTCTGTGCTGTCTTTTACGTTGAAAAATAGGGCGGACAGAGCTAATTGATAATTCAATTATAAATATTATTTTTGGATAAATTGACTGAATGGTGAGGCTGTACTGTTTTTTATCGATAATTCTTTTAATTAAATTTGCTGAGAAATCGTTGCTACAACTTATTGAAATAATTTTGTTTAGCTCTTTTTGTAGAGCATTTTCTGTCAATGGAAGGTTGAAAGTTCTATGTATCATTGAGTGATAAGCGGCAAATTTGTGACTATTGGGATGGATAGTCATATGGAATTTTTTTTGTAATCCAACTTATATGGACCCCTTATAAGTAGGCTTACGAAAAATATCAAAAGTAAAAGTATTATTGATGTGACAAATTGTTAGTTCCAAAAAGTTTATTTTATTGTCTGTTTCAGATTCTACTGTAAATTTAATGTTGGGGTGAATACTGTTTATAAAATTTAGAAAAATGTCTAGTTGTTGTTGAGTTTTTGTAAAGCATGCTAAAATATTATTTACGTATCTATACCAAAAGACGATATGTTTTACAACAAGGTCTGATTTAAAATTTATTTTTCAAAAAATGCCAAAAATATTTCTGCTAAGAGGGGACTTAAGGGTGAACCCATAGCTGGGCCTGCGTTTTGTTTGAAAAAGTTATTGTCAAATTGAAAATAGCCATTGTCTATACAGAATTTTAGGTACAATATTTCATCACAAATAAATGGGCAAATATTAATATAATCAAACATGTTTGAAATTAAGTCAAAACATTCATTTGGAGAAATATTAGCAAACATACTACAAATATCAAAGAAAAGTAATTTTGAGTTTTTGGGGGTTTTTATGTTTTTAATTTGATTTGTGTTTCTAGTTGATTGGAAATGTTAAACTTAGAGCCAAATCTTGCATGTTTTTTGATTAATTTATTTAATTTTATTTTTAGCTTATGGGTGGGACTATTAATGTATAAAACTACTGGGTAATGGATTACTGTTAATTAAAATAAAACTAGACTGTAGTGGAAACAAAAATTGATTTTTTGAAAAAAGCAACCTCAATTCTTTTTGAATTTTCTTTGTTGGATTCGAACGTATTATTGTAAGATTTTCAATTTTAATAAAATTTAAAATTTTTGAATAATACTCTACTATGAAGAATGAGTATGGCATTAGATTTGTTTGCTTTTGTAAAAGTGAGATCATTGCCCTTTATTTTTTGTCTTATCGACTGATTTACTAGTCAGTTGGTTTTTGATAATTATATTAATTATAATATATTCGGCCTCGTAATATATATATATATATATATATATATATATATATATATATATATTTATTTGCAATTTTAAATTTTGATAAAATGGCATCTAAAGATTTATTGTGTTGAAGAGCTAGTTCCGTCTCAGCGATAAGCGTTCTAGCGGTATGTCGGTTATTGGTTATTGGCGAGTATTTTGGGCCTTTATTAAGTAATAATAATTTGTTTTTTGAAACTTTAATATTGGCCATGTTAATGGTTCTAATAGTTGCTGTTGATGTTGTGTATTGTGTAACATCAACAACAACAATAATTTTACTAATGTTTGGTAATGGTGATGACATCAGATTTAGTCATTCATTTATAACGGTACAATTAATATCTTTTAAATGGTTTTTAATTTCTAATTCTTCTAAAAATGTAATTTTAATAGAGTTTGTGATGTGTAACGGTGTTTACAATTTAAAATGAATGTTAATAACGATGAGCGATTAATTTAAAGCACAAAATCAAGAAAAAATTACACACTTTCTTGCGATACGCAACAAATTAATTACACTTTAATTTTTACATACTCTCTAAATTAGTACATAATTAAAAAGAGGTTACAAATAAATTCAGTTTTGTTATTTTTTTTACCGAATAAGTGTTATACCACAACAAAATTTGATAAAAATTAAAAATAAATTAATTTTATTAACAATTTAAAAATTCTAAATTTAAATTGCGTTCTTCTTTTAATAAAGTATTTCACTTTAATTGCACTGTGACGCAAAATACGAAGTCACAAATAAAAAAATTAACCCTTTTTTGGGAAACAAAGAAAATGTTTGTTTGTCAGACCGTGTAACATTAGCTTTCACATTTATATTCTAAATTTTATTTATTTTATTGTTTTAAGTTATGTAATTTATTATTTTTAAAAAGCAGTATTGTTCTGCTTTTAAAAAAGAACAAATTGAATTCATTATACTATTTTTTTATAAATAAATGGAAAATAAATATCAATACAACGCCATTAAAGACGTTAACAGCTCCTATATAGCCAACTGCTACCTTTAATCACACCAACAAAAAAGAAATCGAAGATATTATAAATAAATTATAAGATGGAAGAGCTCCAGGAAAATAAGACAACAACGGAAATCATTAAAACAATAAAAACTGACATAATACCAATTTTTATTGATCTGATCAATAATGTAATAGAATAATTATCGACTGTTGCCATGATAGTTGTATATATAATAGACTACTAAAATATGTAGAAGAACATCTATCATACGCCACAACATGCATTTCAAAAAGAAACTGGTACAGGGTCTGCAGTAACAAATATAGTACACAATTTATATAATGCACTTGATTCCAGAAAAGAATGCTTCGCAGTGTTCCTAGATATGAAGAAACATTAGATACTATAAGCAAGAAAAATTAATTAAAAACGACGTAAAATTTGCAATAGAAGCAAAAGAACTTAACTTACTAGAGACCTTCTTAGAAAATAGACCTATACAAACAAAAGCTAATAACTTTCTAAGTACAATAAAATACAGTGATTACGGCATACCACATGGAGGTGTACTTTCTAAATATTCTATACATAATTTACATCTTTGAACTAAAATTACATAGAAAACTCTACATATACGCAGATGACACAACCCTAATATATACAGAAATGTGTAAAACAAAACTATAACAAGAAATGCAAGACAACAATAACTTACTAACAATTATTGAACAAAAAACAAGTTTTATGCTGTTAACACGAAAAAGTCGAAAGCCAAAATTTACGTTATAAATAAATAACAAACAACTTAAGGAATTATCGCATACGAAATACCTAGAAGTCACAATAAACAACAACCTAAACTGGAACACACACATACATAACGTTACAAAGAAAAACACAAAAGCGATTGGAGCATTATACAAACTAACAAACTTTATCACACTAAAAGCGAGTGATATGATCTATAATGCTATCTTTGACTTGCTAAACAAAACTTAAATTCAATAATAGAAAAGAACAGCATGCCCACAACATATGAAGAAAAAGCCAGAAGAAATAAAAAATTAGCAAATGTAAAACAATTTAAAACTCAAGTAAAAAACATCTAATAAACTACAAATGCAGCGCGACCAATAACAAGTATGAATAAACAAAATACTACAATGTATTTCCGATACCTTTCCCTAACGGAAATGGAGGTCTCTGGAATTATCCTACATTATGTATTTAAATAAGTATATTTTGTAAATAAAATAAATAAATTAAAAAAAAAAAAAAAATTTGTTTGTTGCAGCAAATTTGCAGATCATTCTGAACAACAAAGTGATGGTTCTGTTATTATAGTTATGTTAATATACTTTTTACAATTGCATGTATAAAATTGTATGATAATAATATGACAAAACATGGCAATTGCAAACCTAAATGCTTATATATTAGGTTGGACAAACAATATATTTTTTGTTTATATAAAAGAAAAATCTAGTTCAATCCAGTCAAACGGCATGACAATAGAGTGACGTAAATGGGGAATCAAGATATGATTTAAATTCGCGGGTGTTTGCAAATGGAGTGCGTAAACCGCCTCAGTCCCAACGGAGTGACTTAAAAATGATAGCAAATATAGGGAACATTCATAATTGTTCCTTCTGTCCATTCCAGTGAACAATGTAGAGTGCACGTTTGTTTATTTTACTACTGTACTATTGTTATTTTTATGAATAAGTGAAAATTCCTATTTTTGTTTACTTAGCTTTGTTAAACCGATAATTCATAAAAATGTACCAATATGATAAAATGTATATTACTTCCTTATAACTTTAAATATTATTTATATTACTTTAACATTTTTAATGTTTATAATTATATAAATATTTGTATTATTAATTTTTTCAATTTGTATCATTATTATTCATACTCTTTCCTCAACGTTTTATTCATATTTTTTATTATACTGTTGTTTTAATAAGGTAATAAGAATATATAATATAATTAAAAAAGGTCTGAAGCGCAACAAACACATTTATAGAAGGCAATAAATAAACAATGCGAATATCATCTACATTCAAGCTCACTAAACAATATTGTAGCTAGAATGGAATTTTCAAATAAGTTCATATTCATTCAAAGTTCAATATTCATTTGTAAGCATTCAGGTTTATATATGTCAACACATTTCAATTTTTTTATCATTCTATACTCATTCACTCGTCTCATTTAATTTTAATTAAATCTTGTTTTTAATTTTATCATAACTATTATATTAATTGAATTTAAGGAATATGGTATTAATATTAACATCTTTCCCTACGCTGCGCATTTTTATTTAAAAAAGGTGTATAAATTGATACAATACAATAAATATAAAGTAATGTATAAATTCAATAACATTTTTTGAAATGGATTTAATTTTTTTAGTTTTTGTTTCTAAGCTGTAACGTCATCAATATTTTTTGATTCAGACTTATTTCTTATAGAAATTAAAAATTTAAAGGGATAATGCTCAAACTTTCTGTCAACTTTTCTAAAATACTAACAAAGATAATTCAAAATTCTATTTTTTTTATTCATATAGCGGTCATATTTTTTTTTTAAATCAGCATTGTATAATATAATTTTATTATTTGTTATGAAAAATAAGTAATTGACTATGTTAGATTAAATATATTACATATTATAAAAATGTAAGAAAATACAACAGAAACATAAATAATTCGTAATGAATGAAGTTTTGAATTTATAAATATAAATTTGTAATAAATATAGAAACCATAAATATTTTTTCTATATTATATACGAATTATTAATTGGATTTTAAAAATTCACAGTTTCGGAGCAACAATTTATTTATGTATAATATAAATAATAATTCTTTAGTAAATTATGCATATTTAATTTTAAGTTGGTGAATTTAGAATAATGTATAAAATATGCTTATTTGATGTATTTCCAGTAGGGTTGACAGGTTTAAAGTAAAAAAGCAGGACATTCTAGAAAGTTTTATGATTCCCAAAAGTAATATTTATATTATTTTAATAGCAATACGAGGACTGCCGAGACTGTCACATTATTAACTCAGTTAAACCTGTTACCTTGCGTAAAATGTAATATATTTTATTTGTTCAGAAATTGTAAACAAAAGTTAGGATTTTTGTAATTTTTATTATTAATTTTGTTAATAATAATAATTATAATAAAAGTAAAAGAGAATTGACAGTGACAGTTAAGATAACCTACAACTATGATTTGGTTTGTTTATTCATTTATTATTATTTATATCGCAAGGTAAAAAAGAACAAACTTACGCTATTAATTCAAATAAAGTTAATAATAACATATTTGACAATAAAATATACGTTTTAAAAATAATAATTTTAAATTTCGACGCGTTAATCCAAGGTGTCTTAATTTTATATGTTTACTACTGCAGCGGAGGAGTAAAAAGTTCATGTTCAGAGCATACAAGCAAACCAAATGAGGACTACTTAAAACAAGTTACGGCATACAAACAAACACCGAAACGTGGTCGGAACAGTCCCAAACACATAAACGAATAGAGCCAACACGTTCACATTGTTTACTAGTTGCGAACAGGTAAAATGGTGGTAAACGTGTTAAATCAATTTAACACCATTTCAACAAAATAACACCTAGTAACGTGTTCAACACATATGTACGTGGATTCCTTAGAGTTTTAATAAATGGCATTTACAAATAACACATAATATGTATATATATATATATATATATATATATATATATATTTAATATAAAAAATTTAGTAAATTATAATTCTGATAATGTAACAGTAGTTCATCATCATTACTCTTCAAATTTATATATATATATATGGTTGATTTTATGAATATAGGATATTTAAGCTTACATGTAGGACGTAGTATAAGTACTTGCAATTGTAGTTCTTAACTTTTGTCAAATGGATCAATTTTCCGTGAAACTGTTAACCTGTAGAAATAAAATATCAATCGAAAGTTGACAATGACTAAGAACTAGCCAAGTAATTGGGAAGTATATCAAAAAAGCATATATTTTGTATATTTTTATTAATCTAAATTCACCAAGCTAATTTATGTTTTTAAGTTCAAAATCAGAAAAATACGTCCAAATAATAAAAAAAACTAAATAAAAGTAGTTGTAAAAGGCTTAGTTATCTTTAATTTGTATAGGTCGTAAAGATACAGAAATAAATTGATCTGTTTAATTTACTGCAAAAAGCAAAAATATCTCTAATAATTACAGCTTTCTAATGAAAGATTTTTGTAAAAATATAATAATAAACAACTAAGTTTAGTGGCTTCTTTTTTTCAATTTCTTTATGACAATAATGTGTTAGAAAAAAAATCTCGCAAACATAAAATTTACAAGTATAACGTTGATAATATTCCCACTAAAGGCTCCTCCGAAAAAATATAAGAATTTTACAATGTTTATGTTTATAGATGGTTCGGTGGTTCGGAAGTCACCTTATAAGCTGTTGATGTAAAACATAAACAAACATGTAAATGTATCATAATAAATATTTGCAAATAATAATTATTACTTTTATTTCTAAAGGAAAAGTATAGGTCCGATATCAAAATTTTGAATTTGAGATTTCTACTGAAATATTCATTTTGAATCATCCTAAGTCAATCTAGAGGCGTATATTTTGCAAAATACCTTGCAAATCACTTCTATTTCTGCCCTCCGGAATATGGTTAAGATTAGTTAAGTTGGTGAGAAAATGAGACAGTAAACCCATTATTTACGATTAATTCGAAAAGGAATGTAATAGATTCATTTGAAGACACAAGTTGGTATATGTTTTAAAATATATGTAAGAGAATAATAATCTTTTAGTTTAATTTGCCAAAAATAACTAACTATTTTAAAGTATATTAAATATTTTGTTTACACTCATATTTAACATATAAATTAAAGTTAACAAAACAGTTCATTTCAAATTATACGCTTTACATATATTGTAACAAGGGTAGGAAAGATAAGTTTGAGTACGCCATACGTCCTTTAATTTGTTATTTGGCCATGTGCGGTAATTGCTCCAACCAAAAATTTGCAAAATATGCGCTTCCTGTAGATAACAGCTTAACGAGACATGTCTGCAACTTTAATCCCTTCTTAAATGCTCTCTTAGACCGGCGTCATTTATTCGCTCACGCGAGCTAATAATTTGCTGTTATTTAAATACCAGGTATTTTCGTATCAGCGGTAGTTAGTTCGCCGCGTCAGTAAATAATTTGCGCAGGTCTGGGAGAGTCTAAAAGGTCAAATATACAACTAAGTAAAACTATAGCAAGTCCAGTATCTGAAAGTTGTAAAAAAATATTGCATTGTAAACACTTTCCGAGATTTTTTACAGTATTACTTGCTTGTCTAAACCAGGAATCAAAATGAGAAAAAAAAATGACTTACTTATTGTGTTTTATTAACAAACCAACGATATACCGGGTGAACTGTTAAATCAAGTATAAATCAATTTTCAGACATTTTTATTAACATTTATACATAACATATTTGGGAAAAAACTTTTGAATATTTTTTTATAACAACATCTAAACACAAGAAAATTAATTTGGAAAAAAATATAATTTTGCCTCATTATCCATAATTAACATTATTAGTATTTGGGCTAAATTTTTGTTTAAATCTTAGTAACATTATACCACGCAAAAGTAGTTTTTTTGCTATCTAGCAAAATCAGTATTACAAAAGTTATACATTTTTCTAATATAAAAAAAACGATGAGGTTATGTTACCAAAACTTAGAAAAATTTGGATTTATACGTAAAATAGACTAACAACAAAAAAGTTAAAAAAATATTCCGGAGGTTGTCACCCGGTATAGAGATATATACTAAAACTCTCTGGTATAGAAGATGAAAAAAAAAGAAGAAGAAAAAAAAACTTTATTATTTTTGCACTATTCTTTATTTTCAAAAACTTGCAGTTTTTTATTATAGTTATTTGTGTTACTTATATGGTTTGTGAAATAAACTTAAGTATTTCATTGTTATCAGTGCTTCAGTTTTTGTTTGCTAAGGCTGTTTACTCTAATGCAAAATTTACCAACATTCATTTCAGGTATTTTTATGCTAATAGAATTGCAGCCAAAAAAGCGCGACGTCTTTTTGTAGAAGCTTATCCAAATCGCCAGATTCTTTTACATAGTTTGTTTGAACGAAAACAGCTGCTTGTGTAGAATGTATAACTAGTGCAGCCATTAAATCCACTTGATCATCAAACACGTATGGTTTTTTATCACTGATTTCTACGCAATGATTTTTCTCAAAAACATTTTGTTTTGAAATTGATGACCATTCTCGGACTTTACAAACACCCATAAAGTTAATTAAAAAGCATTAAAATGCATACAATATAAATAAATAATTCAAAATACTCTTAACCGTATTAAAAATAATATATTGATTATGTGTCATATTAATTATATAAATCATAATAGTTTATGTAACTATTAATAGCTATCTGAATTCATCATTTTCGCATTTAACAAAATTATTGTAATTGAGGAGATTCAAGAATATGCTATTACAGTCATGCCTGGTAACTTTGTAATTAATAGAATGTCCGGTTGTCAAGAATGAGTTACAAATGCTTTCTTAAACAATACAAAAATCGAACACCAATATTGTCTATTGAAAATAAATGTTAATTCATTGAACAAGAATCAATGAAATAAATAACTAATAAAATTTACAAGACGTATCGCCAGTATCGGTTTTAATTCCATAAGTAACAAAGAAAATATAATACATTATTATTCTTGTTGCGTGCAGTATTTATATACAAAATTAGCTACGTGTAACTAGACCTTATAGAAACTAATGTTCTTGGCTTTATGTTTATTGCTATTTTAATAATTTGGTAATTTTTGTGCATAGAAATTATTTAGCTTATGCTTGTTAAATTAAATTGATTAAATTTATTGAAGATTATTGTTAAAATTAAAAAAAAAATGTACAAAGTAAAAATGCTAAACCATAAACAATTTGAATAAATAATTTCTGATAACTGGTTTTACATTTTTTACAACCAGAATCTATCACACCATTAATACAAACATT
>JARJEC010056378.1:0-12717 GCA_030264575.1 Tachinus sp. AB-2021 | reverse complement strand
CCCACTGCTGGGTTCATCAAGAAAAGCCATGATTTTCATTAAAGTGGTTTTGCCACTGCCGTTTGCCCCTAAAAGGCCATAAATAAGCCCTGCCTCTATACTTAAAGAATTGATGGACAAAACCTCACGTTGTCCAAATACTCGTTTAATATTTTTTAAAACGTAAAGATTATTACTCATCGTTTAAGCCTACCTTGAAAAAAACTCAAGGCTCCGTTGAAAATGAAGCTGACTAAAAGCAAAACCAGGCCAAGGGCCACCGCCAAAGTGAATTCGCCCTTATCATATTCAAGAGCCATAGCTGTGGTCATAGTTCTGGTATAACCTTTAATATTGCCGCCCAGCATCATGCTGACGCCTACTTCAGCCACACCTCGGCCGAAAGCGGCGCATAAAGCTGCGATAAGTGCAAAGCGTGATTCTCGGATAACTACTATGGCCGCCTGTCGGGCATTGGCCCCCAAGGTCAGAGCGGTTTGGTGATAGCGTTCATCTAAGCGGCTTAAGGCTGAAAGAATAAACATTATCATTAGCGGTAAAATGAGAAGAAATTGGCCAATAGAAATAGCTACGGGAGAGTATAGAAGGTCTAAGGGGCCGAAGACACCTCGGCGGGAAATAAAGACATAAAGAAATAGCCCAATAACTACCGTTGGCACAGATTGAAGGGTATTAAGGCCTAAAATAAGCAGCCTTTTTCCGGGGAAATCATAGTGAGCTAAAAAAAAAGCCGTTGGTAACCCAGCTAAAGAGGCAAAGAGGCAGGCCCAGAAAGTGCAGCTTAAGGATAAAAAAATTATTTCCCAAAGCTCTTTGTTGCCGCTGCCTATCATTTTTAAGGCGGAAATAAGGCTGTCTAAAAATATTTCCATTGACTGCCCTTAGGTATAAATTCCGCACCCCCAAGGGGGCCCTTGTTCCACCGCAAAATTTTATAGATTCACTAGCATCCCGACCGAGACGCTAGTGAATGCCTCATCACCTTCTGAGGGAGCAGGAGGAATTTATAATTTAAAGATTGCGAGTTTACTTCACGGCTATGGCATCAGGGTAAAAAACCTGCTGGCCCTTAAGTTTATAGTCGGCAATAAGTTTTTGCCCACGTTCAGAAACAAGCCAATCAGCGAATTTTTGGGCTGGCTCAATTTTCACATGGGGGTGCTTAGCTGGGTTCACCGGAATAACTCCGTAAGGGTTAAAAAGAGCCTCATCGCCTTCAAACATTATTTCTAAAGGGGTCGGGTTAGTGATGCCAAATTTTTGAGATATAAAAGTGCCTCGGTCACTAAGCGTATAGGCCTTTTTTTCAGCGGCCATAATTAAGGTTTTGCCCATGCCTTGGCCTATGGAAAGATACCATTTTCCAGCCGGAGCTTCAAAGATGACTTCTACTTCCTGCCCAGCTTTTTGTACTTTTTTTACACTTTTTTCCATGGGCACAGCGGAAAGCTTCCACATAGCTATTTCTTTAAAATGGGTTCCGCTTTCATCACCGCGCGATATAAAATTAATTTGCTTTTCGGCAATCGCCTTAAGTGCAGCGCTGAGATCTTTTAGCCCTTTTATTTCAGCCGGATCTGACGGATCGCCCAAAATTACAAAGTCATTGTGCATAACGGCATAGCGCTTAGTGCCAAAACCTTCGTCCACAAATTTGGCTTCACGCACTGGGTCATGAACAAAAATAACGTCGACATTGCCGTCTTCTCCATCACGTATGGCCGCTCCTGTGCCTTTGGCCAGAACCTGAACCTCAATGCCCGTATCTTTTTTAAACTCAGGCAGAAGCACATCTAAAAGCCCAGAATCCTGAGTGCTGGTGGTGGTGGACATTTTAATTGTTTCTTGGGCCAAAGCGGCTGGAGCCATTAGGCAAATAGCTAGGCAAATAAATAAAAGTGCAGCCTTCTTCATTATTGAGTCTCCTCTAAAATAGTGTTATGTCAATTTAGACCTAGTCAAATGTAAGCATGATGGATATCATGAATATCGAGTCTCGTCAAGATTTAAGAGTGCTGAGGAAGCATTCACTTTCTGGCCGAGATTAAAATTTTTGATATTTGACTGCGCAATGAGCTTTCGAGTCATGGTTAAAGATATAAAACTTCAAGGCTGGGGCAAGAAAGATCTAAATGATAAAGGACTTCTTTTTTGTTTTTCTTTCCCAAAATTTCTTGGATAGCCAGATGGGCCTGGAGAGAGGCTAAATAGGCCGGAGTAATGGTCGGCATGCCTAGGCTTTTTTCAGCGTTTTTATCTTCCGCCCCTGATTGGCCACTATACAAGGCCCTTAGGCCCCCTTGCCCAGGCCTGCTGAGCATGGTGAGGCCTTCTTCCCCAGCAATGCATCCATGAACAAAGGGCAGCCCAGCCTTATGCGTTATTTCTTCTAGGATTAAGCGGGTGGCTATGCTGTCTAGACAGTCCAGCACTATATTGGAGCCTGCTATTATTTCCGGCAAATTATCAGCCGTGGCCTCTTTTGCCCACACCGTTAATTGAATATGAGAAGCCAGAGAATAAATTTCTTCGGCCGCTACTTCAGCTTTATTACGGCCGAGATTATTTTCTCGGCTGAATAACTGCCGGTTTAAATTGCTTTCTTCAAAAGTATCTCGATCACAGAGAAGCAATGCGCCCAGGCCCATGCGTGACAGTAGAATAGAAACATAAGCACCCAAGCCGCCACAGCCTATAACTGCCGCCTTTGATTCCAGTAGTTTGGCTTGTTCTTCGGCTTTTAAAATGCCTCGGTTACGGCAAAAACGGCGGGGCCAGATCCCCTGTTTTAATAAGTAAGCCATAGCTTGGGCCGGTTTAAAGCCTTTTAGCTCGGCAAAAAGATTAACTCCGTCAATATTTATGCTTAAAAAACTATCGGGCCCAGGCTTGTTTTCTTCATTAATATAGGCTTGTAATAATTTGACAGTATCTGGGGCTAAACAATTAGGCATCACTCAGCCCCCGCCAACAGCAGGAAAGAAGGCCACTCGGTCTCCTGAGCAGACTGCTGAATCTAAATCAACTCGTCGCCCGTTAATCATGACTATTTTAATATCAGTGATAGGCAAGGCTAATTTATTAGCTAAATCTAAGGCACTATAGCCCGAAGGGGCATTGTTTTGCGGCAATGTTTTCGAATTGCTAGCATCTTGGGCGGGAAGTGAATTTATCGCCTCCTCAGCCTTAAGTTTATTTAAATCAATTAACAAGCCTTGCTCGGGCTGATAATTGGGAACATAATTGCGCAAAGAGGTGCTTAGCTTCACGTTAACAGACATATTTACACCTTAGGGCTGGAAGTGCGCTCAAGCTGTTGAGCTGGCTTGCGGCTTTCACTTCCGGTTTCAATTTTCAAAAAATCAGGACATTTTAGCGATTTATCAAGCATCACTTCTTCAATTTTTTTTTCTATCTCGTCATACCAGCGGAGCAGTTCACGGGCCTCGGCTGATAAAATTTTTGCTTTACCTCGGCTTGAAGCCCCTTCCTGAGTCAATAAGGGTACTCCAATCTCTTTTTCAGCGGTTTTTAATCGTCCCCAAGCCCATCTATAGCTCATGCCAATTTCTTGAGCGGCTTTATGTAAAGAGCCGAGTGATTCAACGGCTTTTAAAAGTTCTATGCGTCCAGGCCCTAAAACTAACTTTTGATTATCTTCCAAAAATATTTTGCTTATAAGCTTCATTTCGCCTCTCGGATTATTGCTAAAATCTCGGCTTGAGAGTTAATTTATCAATTTCTCACCTCTAATTTCTTAGATAATAACAAACTTCGGATTGATTGTCACTTAACGCTCTCATATGATATATTCTAAGGTAAACGCTGGGAAGGGCTTGATGTGCTTCCCAGATGAGACTTTAGTTCATTTGTGGGAGTTAGGCGGAATAATGCTTTCGGTCTTTGAGTGGAAAATAGAAAGGGTGAGGAGGCATTCACTTCCCAGCCGAGATGCTGACGATTTTAATATATTGCGGCCGAGCAAAACCTCTATGGGGCATGGAAAGTGGAAAAATATTTATGAGTGATTTTTTAAGTTTGAAATCAGTGGATGAAATTTTAGCATTAATTGAAAGCTTCAAAGCTTTAGAAATTGAACTATTGCCCTTATCAGATAGCTTGGGGCGGATTTTAGCTCAAGATTTTAATGCACCTGAAGATTTGCCCGGCTTTAACCGTTCAAGCATGGATGGCTTTGCAGTGCGGGCTAAAGAAGTGTTTGGGGCCAGCGAAGGGCAGCCTGCTGCCCTTGAGCTAATTGGGGAATGCCCCATGGGTGAAATTCCCTCCATAAGCATAGAGCCTGGGCAAACCGCCCGAATTTGGACCGGAGGCATGTTGCCAAAGGGGGCTGATGCGGTTGTGATGTTGGAATATTCACGCAGTAGCAGTGGAAATATAATTGAGCTGACCAGGCCAGCTGCACCTTTGGAAAATGTTATAACTTCTTCTGAAGATGCTGAAAAAGGTGAAAAACTTATTGCCTCTGGCAGCACTTTGCGCCCGCAGGAGTTGGGCCTTTTAGCCGCTTTGGGGCAAAATGAAATTACTGTTCGCCGTAAGCCGAAAGTGGCGATTATTTCTAGCGGTGACGAGGTGGTACCGGCTACAGATAAACCAAAGCCAGGGCAGGTTCGCGATATTAACTCTCATACTTTGGTGGCTCTGGCCCAACTTGCCGGAGCTAAAGCCAAATCTTTTGGCTTGGCGGCAGACAGTCAACAAGAACTCAGGGGCTTGGTTTCAGAGGCGCTGGAATGGGGAGATATCATACTTTTATCCGGTGGTTCTTCGGCTGGACAAAGAGATTTTACCATCAAGGTCTTTGCTTCTTTTCCAGAGATAGAGATATTAGCTCATGGGGTGGCTATTAGCCCTGGTAAACCATTGATTGTGGCGCGCTGTGGGCAAAAATCATTGTGGGGCTTGCCAGGGCACGCCGCCAGCGCCTTGGTGTGCGCTGAAGTTTTCATTCGGCCTTTAATAAAGAAGCTTTTGGCGGTTAGCGATCGAGAATTGTGGCGAGAAGGGCTTAAGGCAGTTTTGACTAGGCCGGTGGCTTCTGCCCAAGGCCGCCGCGACTACATTAGGGTGCGGCTGGATCCGCCTGAAACTCTGGGTGGGCCCTTATTAGCTACGCCAGTTTTAGGAAAAAGTGGCCTTATAAGCACTTTAGTTATGGCTGATGCTTTGATAATTTGCCCTGAAGATCTGGAAGGGCTTAACGTCGGACAATTAGTCGATATACATTTATCCTTATAAATAAAAGCCCGTCGCCTCGGGCATTGAGAGATATTATGCAGCGTAAAGTTTATTTGAAACTATCTAGCCTTGATGAAGGCTTGAAAATTTTATTAGAAAAATTTAAAAATAGCCCATTGCTTAAAGAAAAAGTGCCTCTAGATAAGGCTTGGGGACGGGTTTTGGCTGAAAATGCGGTCGCCATTTTATCTTCTCCGGCCTTTCATGGAGCAGCTATGGATGGTGTGGCTCTTAAGGCCGAAAATACTTTTGGGGCCAGCGAGAGAAGGCCAAAAGTTTTAAGCATCAACCGTGAGGCCCATTGGGTTAATACTGGTCAGGCCTTACCTCCTGATTGCAATGCGGTAATCATGGTGGAAAATGTAATTACTGGCAAGGCTGCTGATGGCTCTGAAACTATAAGCATTGAAAAAGCCGCCTTTCCTTGGCAGCATGTCCGAAAAATTGGTGAAGATTTGGTGGCCACAGAAAGTGTGTTGCCCCCGGGCACGCTTATTGGGGCTTATGAACTAGGCGCTTTGGCCGCTGCTGGCTTGATTGAGCCTTTGGTTTTTGCTAAACCCAAAGTAGTGATTATCCCCAGCGGTTCTGAGCTGGCACCTCTGTCAGAATTGACAGCAGAAATATTGGCCAGCGGAAGAAAGCTGCCTGAATTTAATAGCCTTATTTTATCGGCTTTGGTTAAAGAAGCGGGTGGTGAAGCGGAAGTCTGGCCCATTGTGCCTGATGAGCCAGATAAAATTCGGGCTGTCATTTTAAAAGCGGTCAAAAGTTCTGCTGATTTAGTAATTATTAACGCTGGTTCTTCGGCGGGTAGCCGTGATTTTACCGCTGAAATATTATCTGAGCTTGGTGATCTTTTGGTGCATGGCGTTTCCATTATGCCGGGTAAACCCACAGCTATTGCTGAGGTGGAAGGCAAGCCTGTTTTGGGCATCCCAGGTTATCCAGTTTCAGCAGTTATTTCTTTTGAAGAGTTTGGCCAAAAACTTTTAGCACACTGGCAAGGCCGAGCCAAGGCAGAGAAAGCCCAAGCTATGGCTATCCCTTTTCAAGCTCTGCCTTCCCGGCCGGGCATGGAAGAGATATTAAGGGTTAAGTTAGGGCAGGTGGGTGACACATTGGTGGCCGTGCCCCTACCCCGTGGAGCGGGCACTGTTTCCAGCCTAAGCCGAGCTGATGGCTTAATTAGGCTGCCAATGGCTGTGGAGGGCTTTCCAGCGGGCATTGCGGTTAAAGTCGATTTGATCCGTAGCCGTAAGGAAATTGAAGGCGCCCTTTTAGCTATTGGCAGTCACGATAATACAGTTGATATTCTAGATAGTCTTTTACGTAAGCACCGCCCAGCTTATCGGTTAAACTCAGCCCATGTGGGTTCTTTAGGCGGTTTAATGGCCTTAAAGGCTGGGCGCTGTCACTTGGCTGGAACGCATCTGTTAGGGCTGGATGGTAGCTATAACAAAGCCGCCATCACTGAAAACCTTAAAGGCATACCTATTAAGTTAATCCGCTTGGTTGAACGGGAGCAAGGGCTGATTGTGGCTCCGGGAAACCCTTTGAAATTGGCAACACTTCAGGACTTGAGCAAAGAGGGGGTTAGCTTTATAAACCGTCAGCGAGGCAGTGGCACTAGGGTTTTGTTGGATTGGGAGCTTGTGCGTTTGGGTATAGATAAAGGAAGCATTAATGGGTATGAAGATGAGGAATACACCCATATGGCTGTGGCTGCGGCTGTGGCAGGGGGGCGTGTTTCAGCTGCTTTGGGGGTTAAATCAGCGGCTATAGCTCTGGGGCTTGATTTTTTACCGGTGGGGGTAGAGGAATATGATTTAGCTATCAACGCCTGCTATTGGGAAGATGAGCGCTTGCAAAGTCTTCTGGAGGTAATTAGAAGTGAAGCCTTTAAAGAGGAGGCTATGGCTTTAGGCGGATATGGCCTAAAGCGCACAGGGGAATTGCTTTGGGATTTTGAGGGATAATAAAACCGCCCCGTCGACGTTACCTGATACGCCTTAAGACGGGGCGGTTTGTTGAAGGCGGCTAAGCCGCTTCAACTTGCCATGAAGGAGACACGAATTTTCTCAGTCAAGGCAAAGTCATTACCACTTAAGTACATTGTCGAGTTCAGCATCGCTGATATCAAAAGTGGTGTTGTGTGGTGGTAATTTTTCATCTGTAAAAAATTCCGGCAGACGGTCGCTGGATTCTGTAAGCCCAGCTCGGCGGTTAAAGTCGATTTCCACATCTAAGACTTTTTTGCCTAAAGCGGTGACATCGTCTAAAGCAAGGGAGAGGCCATAGCGGGCATTAAGCATCTCGACAATAGCTACAAGAGCATCGGGATTGTCTAAAACAGCGAAAGCCACAAACAGGCACAAGCCTGTGGTGTCAATAGCAGCAGTGGCGATTTGAAGGTTACGCGATAGTTCAACCTGCCCACCTGTGCCTAAGGGATCAACAGTTCCACCAACACTTAAAATGTTAGCGGTGACAGCGTATCCGGCAGTGTGGTCTGCGCCCATAGGGGAGGTGGCATAAGTAACACCTTGGCCCTTAACGGCTCTGGGATCATAAGCCGGCAGCCCCTGACCTTTGACTTCAGGCACTCGGCGCAGGCCGTAGACTTTGCCTGTAATAGCCACACCACTACCTAAAACACGGCCTAGAGGCGAACCTTTGGTAATTTCTTCCATTAACTTTAAAGCGCCTTCAGCATCACCAAATTTTAAGACTCCAGCTTCCATGAACAGGGCTAAAGCTCCGCCAACGTCAATGGTATCTACTCCGACATCATCGCACATATAGTCATAGCGGGCGATCATGTCCATATCGTCAATTCCTGAGTTAGGACCAAAAGCCCAAAGAGTTTCGTATTCAGGCCATTTGCTCAAAAATTTACCGTTTTTATCAGGATAGACGCCGCTACAGCGAATAACGCAGCCGCTCATGCAGCCGTGAGCGACTATGCCCTCGCCACCACGTTCTTTGGTTAGCTGGTTAAGTGTTTCACCAGAGACACCTTCATGCCCTTCAAAGCTGCCGGTGGAAAAATTTCGGGTCGGCAGGCCACCAGCTTCGTGAAGAATATTGACCAAAACTGCTGTGCCATAAGTGGGTAAACCTTGCCCGCAAACAGGGTGATCTAAAAGAGCTTTGGCAAACCTTTTAGAAGCTTCTTGGAAGGCCTCTGGGTTGCTTAGTGGTAATCTGTCGCTTTGCTCGGGATTAATAATAATGGCTTTGAGGCCCTTAGAGCCCATAACCGCCCCGACACCGCCGCGCCCAGCATGTCTGGCAGGCCGCCCCTCTCTATCGGTAAATGCTATGCTGGCGGCAGCCAATTTAAACTCACCAGCGCGGCCGATAGTCACATAACTGCAATCTTTGCCGTATTTTTCCGTCAACTTTGCTACCGCATCATAGTTGTTTAAACCATGGGCAATGCTGGGCACTAGTTTGGCGCTGTCTTTGCCAACTTCAAGCTGATACCATTCGCCTTCAGGGGCCATGCCTTCAACAATTAATGCAAAAACGCCTAATTTGGCCAAATGTCCACCGGGTTGGCCACCGCTGTTAGCTTCTTTAATGCCGCCTGTCATAGGGCTTTTGCATCCCACTGAGATTCGGTTTGAGTTGGCGCAATTTGTGCCGCCCAAGAGCCCAGAGGCGAACACTAACTTATTGTATGGCCCTAAGGGGTGAGATGTGGCTGGGACTTCTTTAGAAACGACAGTGGAAGTCAAACCACGGCCACCTAGACCAGCGTAATCAGCAGGGATATCTTCAAAAGTGCAAACTTTGCTCGCCATATTGACGCGAAGAATTTTATACATACTAAACCTCCTATGATTTTATATCTTTTATAGTAGCTTCAAAGCAAGGCATTGTCAAGTTTGTTAATAAAAACAATGCGTTATGTCTAGATCGACATAACTTTGAGCGATATGTTTACTGCTTTTCAAAGTGCTCGACATCAAGCAGCATATTTTTCAATTTCTCTATCGTAAAAGATGGCCCATATTTAGCTTTTAACAGCTCATCTAGTGCGACCCAAAGGCCTGATTTTGCTAAGATAAGAGAATAAGCAAAGGAGCAAAGGCCTGTTGAATCCAAAAATATTTCTTCCTCTTTTGATCTTCCAGTATTTTTTTGAGGGCCAGCCTCAAGCTGTGAAGAAATCCCCCAGATGTGGCGGGCTGATTCAGCGCCATGGCCTAAAATAAAGCCAAGTTCCGTGCCTTGGCTTATTTCGTTTACGGCATTTAAAATTCCATTGAAACTTCGCTTTATTTGCCCAGCTTTAAGGGCAACAGCAATGGCTGCCGCTGTTTCGAAAGCTTCTAGCCCAATATCGTCACAGAGGTAGTGATATGCGGCCACAAAATCGCCAAAATCGGAGTTCTTATAATCTAAACCCCACAAATTGGCATAGGCGTTGAGTTTATTTTTTTTACCGGCTTGGGGTATTTGGCAGCCAATAGGGCAATCCCTACAGCGGCTTGACTTTTTTGTTGAGCTTGGACTCATTATTTATATCCTCAATTAGAGCCGTCATAAAAAAATTTTCCTGCACTTTGTTTGCTGATAGTTCTTGGGCAAGTTCAAAGGCGCTTAATTTACGGTCTTCAAGCAGGCAAATATTGTCAGGGGCAAAGCGAGCATAGCGTTTAAACTGCTCTGAAGTGATGAACACTCCCTTTTTTAAAAAATGGGGAGCCAAGGCGGGTAGCACCAAGCTATAGAGAGCCAAGGTCATGCGTCCGGCTCTAGGCTTGGCTTCTGTAAAGCTGCGGTAAGTGATAGTCCCGCGGAGGGCCTTGACTGCACTATTTTTTTTCATGGCTAAGCCGGCTATTCCTGGTAGACCAGCGGCTAAGGCTAGGCGGGAACCATCCTCAATTATTGCTATTGAGAGGTCATCCACGGGCATGCCATCAAGCATTAAAGCTTCGATCAAGCCTTGATCATGATTGCTTAATCCCAGCTCTGAAGTAAGAAAAACAGATAAAGCTTGGCCGACCGTCACCGCCAGCCCAACCCCAGATTGCATAATCAATGTCCATGATGCTGAAGCTTTAGGAATATATAGATGTTTAGCTTGAGGCACTTGTTTTATTTCCTTTCAATTTTCAAAATTATAGGTCGATTTTGTACTCGGAAGTTATAGTCATTAACATCGGCCCTTAAATTAATTAAAAAACATATGAAGCCTCAAAGGGGCATTGCTCCATCGTAATATCTTAGATTCACTAGAGTCTTGGCCGGGAAGTTAATTTATTGTCTTCTCAACTTACTATCTCATGTTAAAAGCCGAAAAGCTCCATGTCAACATATGCCTAGTTTGACATAGCCCAAAAGGGCATTACTCCGCCGTAATGCCTTAGTTCGCTATTGACCTAGACATTAAATAAACTAAAAAGTTATAGAATCTGTTAGAATATTTTTTGGAAAAAACAGATAGTCGCAAATTGTCTCAAAAACCCCAATATGAGCTTCGCAAGTAAGTTGTATGCCTGAAGAAGGCCGGTAATTCAGGCCTGGAAATATCTGAAATAATCGGCCTGGGACAAGCCCAGATAGCCGATTGCTCACATACTGCTTAAGCCGCCAAGAGACTAAAAATCGGATTGAGTTATTTTATTTGCTGGCTTATTCGTCGGAACTAAATCCCGATGAGCGCTTACAGTGATCTTAAATGTCAGATAAGAAGCGGCTTGGTAGCCAGAACCAAAGATAATTTGAAAAGGAAAATCAAATCAACAATGAAAATCATCTAAAAAATATTATAATGATTGATTATTTTTTCTTTGATATTTGATCGGTAGCTTCAATTTTAAAATACACTGGTCGAAGCCCATCATTACAACTGCAAATAGCTACACCCGGTTTTCTTATCCAATCACCATAATAAAAAAGGGTATTTTTATTATCGCCGTGTGATAAGGAAAACACGTATTGATAAATTGCTTTCCAAGCTTCATCACAAAATTTTTCAGGTTTTGCATAATCAGCATAATATATTTCCCCTGCTTCATGAATAGGGCAAGTTGTTAAGCCTTCAACACCATATTCAAGTGTAAGCTCTTTATCTAAGGTGGTTTTTAAAACTGTAATTTTACATTTTTTCATTGTTTCCATATTTTCCTCATCTTTCTTTTTTAGAATTAGAAATGAAAATTTTAAAATATTTAATTATTTATTAAATTGATTGTTTATAATTATATCAGACTTCGTTAAAAAAAACTTTTTAAAGAGGTGAGGAGACGATAAATTAACTTCCCAGCCGAGGCACTAGTAAATTTAGATATTACGGCGGAGCAATACCCTTCGGGGCTTGGCAGAGGTGTCCCCCACAAAAGAGTAAAATAAATAAAAAACAACCAGAAAGCCTTGAGAAAGATAAATAGAATTTGAACAATTATAATTAGGGCATGACTAGCAGAGATTACTTCAAATGGCTATAATGCAAGTAATGACAGTGAGAAATAAGTATTTATGTCGCTCGAAAATATCAGAAACAGCGAAAATGAAGGCCGCTTTCTTAAGTGAAGAAAAGCCATGAGCAAGAACTGTTCTTTGAAGCCGGATTGATGATTTAATCGTTTAGTTTTATGCTTCTTTTCACAAATTTGAAAAACATGCCTAAGGATAGATTGCAGTATTTGAAAAAGAGTGTTTATGATGCGCCAAGTCCAAAATCTCCTTGTGTATTAAAGTAATACCAATATATTAGTAACACAAATAATTGAGATTTTGGATTCTTTTATTCAGAGTTAACCGAACAGCAGTGTTCATAATTAACAGCGGTTCAAGCTAAGAGTTTGAACCAAGCTTTTCCCTACCTTAGCCACCGTAGGCCGGAGCCTTAAATGAAATATAATTTTGATGAAGAAATTTCTAGAGAAAACAGCAATTGCATAAAATATGATTTTAAAAAATATGGCAAAGCTCAAGATATTATACCCCTTTGGGTTGCAGATATGGACTTTCGAGCCCCCCGAGAGGTAGTTGAAAACTTGCTTGAAATAAGCCGTCACGGTATTTTCGGCTATACTGATGCTAAAGAAGATTATTTCGAAGCGGTTTATAATTGGTTTAATAAAAAGTTCACCTACAAGCCCCAAGCTCAATTTTTGGTAAAAACTCCAGGCGTAGTCTTTGCCTTGGCCATGGCGGTGAGAGCATTCACATCCAAAGGCGATGCAATTTTAATACAAGAACCTGTGTATCATCCCTTTGCTTCAAAAATTATGTTAAACGAAAGGAAGCTAGTAGTTAATGAACTATTAAACCTAAAGGGCCACTATGAAGTTGACTTTGATGACTTTGAAAATAAAATCAAGCTTAATAAAGTCAAGCTTTTCATTCTCTGTAGCCCTCATAACCCAGTGGGCCGTGTTTGGAGTGAAAATGAATTAAGAAAAATGGGTGAAATATGCCTTAGGCATAATTGTT
>JARJEC010056376.1:0-10405 GCA_030264575.1 Tachinus sp. AB-2021 | reverse complement strand
TTTTTATTATTATTGTTATTAAATTGCTTTTATTTTCCACTCGCATTTAATACAAAGTGTTTCCGTTCCCAAATGATTAACTGTAAGTAAGAATATCCAACTGAGCTAGTGGATTTAATTTTTTCTGTATTTTACATAAGTGTAACAATTTTTGGTACACCAATGTGTAGTCCTTTAAGCCCAATTTTAATAGAAATTGTTATGGATAAATTATTTGAACAACATTACCAAGAAATTCTTTTAAATCATTATTTATGAACAAAAAAAAGTCGATTATATTTAATAGATTTAATAGTTATCATCGAAAATTACAATTTATTTTAGAATTAGAATATAATAATTTAATACCATTTTTAGATACATTAACTATAAAAGATTTTGACAATAAAATAGTTTTCAATTGATATCATGAACCAACATTTTCAGGAAAATACAAAAATTTCTATTCAAATCACCTTGTTTAAATAAAAAATGAAATATTATTAATTAAATTTATTAACATTAGTAGGTAATTGGGCGGTTGAGCCTGGGAACTAAATCGTAACCGTCAGTGACCCCGACCCATCTCTTATCAGTGACCCCATATCTCTTATTAGAGACCCAGTCTTATCTCTTATCAGTGACCTTTGACCTTTATTTTTTTACCTGTTTACCTTTTTCACCTATTCCTTCAGGTTACCGTTTTGCCTATTCTTTCAGTTTACCTATTTTCGTTTACCTGTATTTGGAATCTTTTTCCGAAAATTTGTCGGTTTCGAATAATGGTGATAAGAACGTTCTCTTCCACTAGGGAAAAGAATTTGAAAACACAACTTGTTAAACAAATATTACGAATTAAAAATGTTATAAATCGCAAAACCATTTGTGTACAAAATTCGACCGAATGCGACCAATACATTGTAACAATTTGTTATCATATTAAATAAATAATATTTATTTATAGCTTCTAATTATTATAGCCGCAAGAAATATCTCATTAAGAAATGTAATCTACCTTAGGGTTACACTAGTTTGACCTCCTGATGATATTTAATTTTAATGAACAATAATTACACATGCGAATAATTAATAAATAATATATTCAATACATTGTAACAAAACTCGGAAAAAGTGGGATAGATAATTTTTAACACGTTATTTTAGAATTATTTGGGGTGGATTTAAGCTGCCAAGTATTGTATAATGCGATCAGTAAGGCGCGAAATTCAAATTTGGCATACAGAGCAATTGAGAAGTGATTTTCAAGATAAAAAAGAGCAGCATCCAAGGCATAAGCAAAATCAAAATGCATAAGCAACAACTTATGCAGTAGCAGCGGGGCTGATAAAATAACAATAATAATAATGGATGATATTTAAATTTAAATAAACTTTATAAAATTTTTGTTTCTTTTATTGTGTTCAGAAATTTAATAGAATACATACATCGCCGACACCATCACATTCCAATCTATGTACGTACTTAATGAATTAATGTCGATTGGCGGTTTTATGCTGACTTAGCTTTAAACAATAAATGAAAAAACTCTCAACCAAGAAGCAGACAAAATAAACTTTTTGGGTGACGTTAAAAAAAATACAATAATTTACTTACATAACATCATGTCAGGAGATCAGAAATCATCTGATTTGCAATTTAGTAAGATATCGAATGTGCTGATAATGGAGCGATTTTTATTTATAATTTAATTGCTATTGGTAATGACACATCGATATCGAAATGTATATAATAATATTTGTGGAGTTTCAATTTTACAATTTTCAGAATGAATATTGTTGTATTTCACCATATTCGGACATCAAATATTGAAATTACCCTTAAATATTTAAAAATAACAAATTTGTGTTTGTACTCATCGGAACATAACAACTTTAATTACATTTTGAAGAAAATGGAAAAAGCAAAATTTGTAAGCTAAATAATACATGGAAAATTGTGGAATTCGAATTTCAATTGAGTAGATTTGTTATCAATTGTTGTGTGATGCTATAAAATTAATTAAATTACTACTTTATCGAATACTATATAAAAAAGATAAATTAATTAGAGATATACAGTTATTCAACAGTGTTGCAGTGTCGATAAATTCAAATAAAGTTTATTAATTAATTAAGTATTATATTTTGTTTTATTATATGTTTTACATCATTGCCCCCCTATAAGTAAGCCGATGGCTTGTCATAGCGGGTTTTTTTTTATGGGACCAACTTATAAAGTGACTTTCAAACCACCAGTGGATTAAAATTGGTCACATGTTTGGAGATTTAGAACCCACGACCTCTAGCTTGCTACGCTAGCGCTTTACAACTGAGCTATCCACTATCCACTATCCACTATTTATTGCATTATTATTGAATTTTAAATTTATGTTTCTTTTCCAAAATAAAATAAAATTGTGCAATAATAGAAAATTTAAAAATAGAACAGTTTATTATAACGAATTAAAATTTTATTGTTTGTAATATTAAAATAATGGGTAAGTAGCCAGTGATGATAGGAATTTTAATAGATTACAAATAACGCTTTTAATGAAATATATGTACATTCTGAATAAAGCGCAAGGCTGATGTGAGGCTTTATGCTGACTTAATTTTAAACAATAAATGAGCTGAGTGCATAAATAAATATGAAATAAAAACCCCTACTTGATCTACCCCAACCGAACTAGTAAAGTAAACTTTAAGGGGAACAGCAATTCATTTATAACACAAATAATTGCTTTTATTTAATTGATGTACACATAGCTTCACTATAATTCAAATTATTTCTTGACTCAAATTTACATTGTTATCATATTAACACTAGTACTGTGAAACGCTTTAAAGTTGACCCAAGTTGGTCAGAAAACTTGTTTTGTTTAATACATTTTATTTTATATGACGAAAATACACTTTTATAATACATTCTATATTTAATATTATTGGTTTTGAAATTCAGGTAGATCTCCACCTCCCTATCTATATAGGGACGGCTATATCTATCCGAAAACTAGTGCGTATGCTGGGCCGGGCCATTTCATATTTAAACGACTTTTCAAAGAGTATCTCGCAGCTTTCACACAGGTATTTTCATATAATATATACGTTACCACATTCTAGACTTTGCCTTGTATGTATTGATAAATCGTATGCATTTTTGAAACTTCTCTTGCACTCGGGGCATTTCATTTTGAGGTTATGTTGACGACAATGTTTCCAGGTCAAGAGTCTTGGGCAAAAACTAATTTTAAATGAGATTACCTGATTATTTCTTGAATTCTCAGCTTGTTTTCAATGCCATGAATTTCTTGCAGTATCGTAGTAGTTTTAGCGACAGAATGCAAGTGGCAAAAACGCTCTATCACGTGATTATATAATATCGTTGTATTGAATATTCAAATAAGAAAATGGGTTGTATTTATTCGAAGATGGTGTATATGTGACTGTAACATCATCATCATGAACTTTTATTTTAGCAGACACAGATCTATGTCTTTGAAAACTACTTAAACAATTGCAGGAGGTTTTTCAGTCTTTGAATCTGTATATTTTGACGGTTATTCTTTAATAGTCCTTAAAAGTCCTTAAATAGTCCTTATAAGTCCTTAATAGTCCTTAATAAACTTTAATGGTCTATGGTAGTCCTTAACAGTTCTTAATAGTCCTTAATAGTCGTTTTGTGATACAGTTTTAATTTTGATATTTCTATGTGTAATAACGTATATTATATTAAAAATATTGTTAAAGATTTATTATGCTCTATTTTCTCAATCTTGCACGTGTTTAATACACGTATTTAATCTATCGTGTTACATCCATCTAGTTCATTACGTAACCATCAACAGTTGAAGATTAATATTTTTAATTATCGAATTTAGGCAACCAACATTGCTGTATGTATGGTTAACTGTATTATTATTACATATTTTAATTAATCTCCGAAGAACTATTGAGAACTGTTTAAGGACTATTGAGGGCTGTTTAAGACTATTATGGACTATTAAGAAGGATTAAGGACTATTATGGACTATTTAAGGACTTTTATCGAACTATTTAAGGACTAATAAAGAATAACCGTCGAAATGTACAGATGCGAAGACATGTCATGCCGTCTGTCGCAAGCAAGTGTCTAAATACCAACTAACATCATTTTTAATAAATTAATGCACATATTTTAAAATAATGGCTATCCATACAAATTGTTAAATAAAATTATATTCAAAACAAATAATATTAATTATTAAATTAATAAAAACGAATGTTATCAAAATTATAAATTACAAACGGAATACGATAAATTCATATTTTTCTACATATCTACCAAATTTAATAAAATCGCATGTAAGTTACAAAATTCCTTGTAGTGCTTGTAACCATTGTTTTATTTCTAGAAACCAGTCAGGCATTAAAAATCGCATAAATCAACACAAAAGTGATTGTAGAACGGGCGGGGAACGGAACATTCTAGTTCATTGTCTTTATATAGTTATAATGCAGATCATATTTTTAATTATGGATATGTTGAGATATTCGATTTAACTCAAAATTATATTGTATTATTGGAAAAGTATTATATTAAAAAGAAATATTAACAATATTAATTTTCGGACCTATATAAATAACGTTAGCTGCATTTAGCTTATAATTAATTAACTTTTATATACAAAATTTATATGATAATATCTAGTATATAATTTAATAGTATGCTTTTAAAAAACATTTAGTGTTAGTGACATTGATTTATTTATGTATTTATACGCGTCGCAATTAAAAGTTGCAAAATACTAATATTCATTTATTTTTATTTACAAAGTTCGAATGTCATAAAAATAAATAGAAAATCAAATAATTAGCTGTAGACTTGGACTTGGTAAAATCTTCATAGAAAGTCAACATCAGCTGATCATATTCCGAAGTTTGCTTCTGCGCCCCCTCCTGATGTTTGAGTCCATTGAAAATTTTGTATGAAATTTCTACATATGTAGCAAATACATAAAATATTTTTAAACAATTTTATTTTATTTATATTAATTTAATATGAAATTAAAAATATTCTATTAAATTTAAATATGTGGACTAAAATAGCATAATTATCATTTATTGTAATTTATTCGTGCATTTTAATAAGACAAACAAATTAATATTAAAAAAAAACTATTCTTCTATTATCTGATGATCTAAGAATAATTTAACCCAATTTGAGTTTTATTAAAATACCAAATACAGAAACATCATTGTCATTTATTATATATAATTTTAAATTCATTTTAAACTTCAAACAATTATACAGTAAATATCAAATTCACAAAATTAATTACATTTTTCATAAGAAATTGAATTAATATACTATTTAAAAATATAAAAATAAGGTAATAAAATTCAGCAATTGATAAAACAAACGACGGAAGTATGTTTCAGCCTTTAAATCCCACTCAACACTTTGTACATAGTAATTTCATAAAAGCATGAACATTGAAGATTATTTTACAGAAGCGGAATAACAAATTTAAGCGGCTAGAGATATCCCAGGTGAACCGGTCTAAAAAGAATATAATAATAACAATGCTATTTATATTTATTATGAATAATTATACGGCCTCGTGAGTCTTTTAATTTCCCACTAGGAAATGCACCTGTCACCCGCCAGCTCAGTCCGCCACAGATCCTCCAATCTTAACTTAGTTCTTGAATTTGTGAAAACTGTATAAATTTGTTAAATATGTTCAGACTCTACCCATCTTTTCACTAGGCAACAATGTAGGGTCTGGAGACGCTGGTTGAACATATTGACCAAATATATACAGGTTTCAATAATCGATTTTAGATTGCGGGATCAATGGTAACTGTTTAAAATATTTTAATTTCAAATTTTAAAAATTATTATCCCTCTTGGGTTGTCTCTAGTGTGCTAATTGAACTAATCACAGTTTAGTAAATACACACGTTTATCTATAATATTTCTTGTGGGTCTGATAAATATAGCGGGTTTCCTACTGTGGGTTGAATATATATATATACAGCATAAACCGAAAACAAAAAACTAAAAATGTAGAAAATTGCCAGAAGCGTTGAAATAATAATTTAATTGGCCATTCAAAAGTGAATGATTAGAAAATTACTTGATATATATGTATCATGACAGTTTATTTAGAATAATAAGGTTATGTATTAGATACTAAGTAAACGGATTACTTAAACCGTATGTGACGTAAGGTGAGTAATTTGGGATTACCACACTTAGCTTACTTGAATGGCTACTATTAACCATGTTGCCAAGTCAACGGAATTTCAGCTACAACTGACGGATTTCAATTGTGAATTGCGGCGAAATTATCAATCTAGCGGTATGCCCAAAACTATAAATTTTAATAAAGCTTTACTAACATTTTTAATTTTTTTTTATTTTCCAACCGGCAAACGTTAATATTTCTTTGTAATGATTTGTTTTGTAGTTTTGTGATATTTGGAGTTCCAGTGAATTTCAGAAATTGATAGTTTTGCCGCAATTTAGAATTCAAATCTAGCGAAAGTTTCGCTGACTTGGCAACACTGCTACTAAAGCAGGTGGATAGGCAAGTGCGCACTCAGATCGCGCACAGTAGTGGAACTAGTGCTAGTGGGTTTTGGTTGGGCAGGGAAGGGTCTTTAGAGTCTAGAAGAGTGTCGTTATTTGTCATTCTTGTCAATCAAAATAAAATGCAGTTGTGTGTCTTGTCAGCGTCATTGTCAGTTGTCATTTAAAACGATTTTGGATAATATCTTTCTAATTTGTACACATGTTTATTTTTTCTACGGGAGCCAACCACCGGTCGCGAATATCTACGATCTGAACTAATATATAATGAAATTTAGTGTAGAATCATGTAATGGGAACCCCAGTGCACAAACATGTTTGTTGATATACACATAAGTGTTTAATTAAGATTACAAACATGATTCTTCTGTATTTCATGAAGATATACCTGAACATATGCAGAGAAAGTGGTAATTAATTTTCTCCTTTTTGTAACACTATATTATTTTGTTACTCATTTTGAGTGTTGGAATAATAATTAAATTAATTAGTGATTTTTACTTATATTATTATTTTCACTATTAAACATTTGGTTACATTCGAAATAACAGTATTGTTTTTTAATTTTATTGTAGCACATGTGCATTCTGCACAGTTTTTTAATTTAGAATTGTTATTATGTATCCAGAAATCTACAACTGAAAATCATGAAATTGGGACACAATTGCTGTAGCAATGTATTACATTATACCAAAGTAAAAAGTATTTTGGTGTTATTAACTTATGCCTTCTAAATATAAGGACTTTCAGGATCTCTTTGTGGTTTGGTTTATAATCTCGTTTATTGTATGTACAGGGTTGTCAAATTTGGACGTTACTATAGGCTATCTCGGAAACTAAAAATGCTAGATAAATTTTGATAAGGTTGTCACGAGCTAATTTTGAGTGATGACTCTAATGGTACTAATAGTATAGTTTCCCAAGGTAAATGTGATTTTTCTAAATCAGTTGATTTCTATCCGCACCATTAATGATGACGTCACATATCCACTACTGTACCTTTCGAGATTTTTTTTACTTGTGTTTAGTATAAGGCGTTGACCGGATTATTTTATTGTGTTGTTATAACAAATTTTTGAAGGGTCTCATCTATCTAAGTGGGTGTATTAACTAACAAGGATTTTTTTAATGTATAATTTATATATATATTTTGTTTCACAATTTTAAATTGAAAGTGGAAAGTGACTGCAATGAACATAACAACAAACAACATAACCACAAACTGCTTCAAACCAATGGACAAATGCAATAAATTAATCTCTTATTATTATTGTTAACTGAATGATTGTAATATATTGCAGCAACATTTAAATATTTCTTTTATGATTAATATTGTTTCATGATAAATATTTATTATAAACAAATTATCGTTAACAAATAATTTATTTTCAATATAAGTATGTACTTAGCTAATAATTTATGAACTAAATTATAAATAGAGATTGTTAGATTAATAATTATTTAACCCAAGGATTGAAATCATTGAATAATATGTTCATTCGTATTCAAATTCTTATGTACTACGATTGATCGTTGGGTTCATAACCATTCGGAGAATTACCTGAGATATACCTCAATAAAATTATCTAATTAATATGCCTGTTTTATGTGTCAAGTGTATTAATCCCCAATGAGGCACGGCGTAAGAACTTTTTTAAAAATTTTAATAAAAAAAACATTTTTTTTATATTTTGTTGTTTTTTAATTATGAAAGTTTTGGGTTTATCTCAATCCTTTCCTCAGCGCTATAAATATATAAGACATTAGTCACAAGAATAAAATTATTTCTAAAAAGTTTTTTCTTACCATTCTTGTGGAGCGCAGAAGCTAAGGTCCAAATTTTCTACACTACAACGCATCGATGCAATAGCCAATCAAATTTGATTGATAAGACGACACTACTATTGGTAATACAGAAATCATCATCTTTGTCAATATATTTTATAAATGTCAAAGGAAATTTATGTGATCAAAAAATTTTTAACAACTGCAATACACCTTTGCACTGCAACTACACTAATCTGTATGTGAATGACTATTTTTTTATATAACAATTTATTATAAAACTATTTGTATACCCCGGGGTATGTACCGCACAGGAGTAATAACCAAATATACATCCTCGGGTGTATGTATCGCAGTCAAAGACAATGTATGAATTTTACTGCCACAGTGAATGTGTCACATCCATAACGAGAAAAAAATCAAAATTTTATTCAAAACAACCACCATCTTTCATTGCACCTAATTCGAGTCGTAAGTGAAATTCTTTAAATGAATTGTGTATCATTTGTGGTATAATGTTTTGAATGGATTGCGTTATACAGTTTTTTTGTACAATTTCATCGTTTCGCAAAGGTTCACTTTAATGTTGCAGTTTAACGTACCCCCAAAAAAAGAAGTCCATGATAGTTAAGTCGGGCGAACAGGTAGCCAAGAATTTAGTCCGTATTTTCCAATTCATTTGTTTTCAAATTGTGTCGCAAGCCACTCTCTGACAGCTAGTGTAGAATAAATATGCTGGACAACCATCTTGTTGAAAATACACATCTATAAAAATCCAATTGAAGATCTTCAAATACTGCCAAGAAGAAATTATTCAACATAATTAAATAACCGTGTTGATTTATAGTTGTTTCAAAAAAGTAAGGATCAAATATTTTATCGTGAGATACGACACACCACATCTTCTTTAAATATCGGCGATTAGTCTGGATTAGTGTGTATTAAGGTCACTCCAATAACGGCAATTTTGAGACGATACATCTCCATTTGTAGAAAACAGACACTCATTGGAGAATATAATATTTTTATGAAAATTTTTATCCATCGTAATTCTGTATTCTATCCAATGACAAACATTTAACCATCTAGAATCATCGCCAGCTTCCAGTATATGTGGAAACTTTGATTTATTTGGTTTTATTTTAACTGCAGCATAAATATGACTAATATATGACTCATATTTAAACTGACAGGTCGTTTTCAAAGAGATTTTTTTTATGTATTTCGGAATCCAAAACTTATATTGTGCTTACATCTTCATCTTTGATTGATTATTTAATTTACTTTAATATTTTATTTTAAAAAGGTGCATCATCTCACGAGAGATGTCTGTGTACTATTTGTCGATTTATGGATAGTATGCTGTCTATTCAGAAAGTACCGTGTTAATATAGTTTCACACAGACAGCGGCAACGCTGCATGGCTTCGCAAGTAGTGTGCAATATCTACTTTATATGCAGCAAATCATTGGTGACATCATAAAATCTTACTTAGATATATTTTTAATAGATTTTAAATAAATCTACCCCTTTAATATTTTTTTAAGTATATTTGTATTGTTATGCACTATTATGTAAAATACACACGTCTAAAACCATCAGAAGACCCGGGCTTCCCAAGGAAGTAGGAAGCCCGGTTTCTACTGGCTTCAGACCGCACCAGGCTTGGTAAAGATAGTTAGGTAGTATATTATATGTTATGCCATATATATATGTATGTATAAATTTTATTGATTTTTATCAATAATTGATATTTTTAAATGTTTTTATTTTATTTACTAACAATCGTTACAAGGTAGGTAACAGACTAACTATATTTACGCGTGTCTGTTATTTTATACTAGACAAAACGTGATAAAATGTGTTTACTACTACTTGCTGTTTGAGGAAGTCTTATCATTTCGCTGAAGATCCCAGCTGCGTTGCAACTTTATAGTTCGAGGTCGCTTTTCCATGTATCTCCTCCCTTATCAGATGAAAGACTGTCCTCAGTCCCTTTTTCTTGGGCTTTCTTCTTTTTCATTAAATTAATACATTTAAATGATTTTCTAACTTTAAACATAACATA
>JARJEC010056356.1:0-15321 GCA_030264575.1 Tachinus sp. AB-2021 | reverse complement strand
CAAAATTATATATATATATATATATATATATATATATATATATAGGTTATGTGTCAAAATTTGACAGATGATGTATAGATAGATTTCTATAGTTTTCATAAAATAGCGCCATCTCTATTGAGATTTTTGTTTTCTAATTTAATCGCCATTGATAATGACACATAGATGACGAAATGTATATAGTTTATGAATATAATAAGTTGAGTAAAATACTTAATAATTTTCGGAATAAATATTGTTGAATTCTACCATATTCGGAAATGAAATATTGAAACCATTTTAGTTATTGGGTTATTTTTTTGTTTGTTTTGACTTAATCTAAAAAAGAGTGAAATAATCAATTACTTTTGTTTTTTAATTTAAAGAAATAATATAAAACTTAAAATGTACATTTAACTATAATTTCAATTTTAAATATATTTCATTTAAGATTTTTATTATTTTAAAATAAAAATACATCAATTACATTTACAACAACCATTTATTTACTAAAAATAGAACATTATTGCATTCATGTTAAAAATAGTATAATATATGCATTCTCTTATAAAAATTTATCAGCAATGCAGAGAAGACAATTATGAATGCAATATGTAAAACATTATTCACATTCGCATATTTCTTCAATTTATCACTACGATGATATCAAAAACGAATGTATGCTGACGCGAGGGGCCCTCTATAAAAATATAAAAAAGCCACAAGGTGAAGGAATAATTATAAGTACCCCTTTGGCCCCTCAATCTCACTACACCCCACCAGCAAACCTTAATTACACCTTTCGCGGATGTGCAATATATAATCGTAAACCCCCCGCATCCGCGTCCAGCGTATGATTATTTATCGCATCATCGGGCTTGTTTATTTATGTGGGTTATCATGACGGCATCGCCGTCGCGGCAGCATCGTGCCGTCATCAGCAAGGCCGCCCGCAATTTATTAATAAATATGTGTTAGCGGGGTTGTTTTTATAAATAAACAAAACGTAAACACAGCGTGCCGTGATGTAATTGATGACCAATCGACCGGAGCTAAACAATCGATTCATTGTGTTAATTGCTTACATATTTGCGATTTGTTTTTTTTTTCTTCTTCTATTTGGTTTTATAACCTTGAAATAATCCACGCGGAAATTATATATCTATTTTTGATTATTATATTCTTTAGTAAAAAATTACATATGTACATTGAATTTTTTTATTCCGATTATTAAAACATTCAAGTTCTTTTTTAAATCAATTAGATATGCATCACATTGTAAATAATAGTTTAATACATCATAGATTAATAATTAAATGACTTGCTTTTTCCAAATTTATTTGTTATTTATTTTAAAATAATTTTAATTTTTACAAATAATGCAAGTATAGTTGTTTGAGAAATTGTTGCCTGAATCTTAGAAATAAATCTTTATAAAACTGTAAATTAGTCGCTACAGTAAATCTATTTTTTTGATTTTATTTTAGAAAACTTTTACAATTTCTGCATTTTGAAATGATTTTATTAGTTTATTTCTATTTTACAGTTCGTAAACATTTAGTTTTTTTTATTTCAAAGAAAAGTTAAAATTATACAAATATAGAAAATAAATTTTGAAATTATTTTGAATAAACTCTATATATATATATATATATATATATATGTATATATATTTCTCATTGTTCATTTACAAATAACTGGTTATAATTGCATGAAATTACTTTTTAGTCAATTTTTATGAATGCTTTTTTAAAGAATATAATATATCAGGTAAAAGCTTATAATTTATAATTTTCTTGGCAGTGTTAGAACGCTACCAATACAGCCAAGGATAAAATTGTGCATTTTACAAAAATTACACGGTCTAAACGTGGATGAGTCTATCTCGATAACATTTAATGCTGGTTGATTGTCGAAGACAAATTTCTAGAATAATAAGCATGCATACAAATGATTGACGAATTTTTAGGTCGATCTTCCTTCTGTTGCTTATTCTTTCAAGATGTAGGTAACCATCTGGGAAATAATTATCTTAGTTACTGTTGTGCAAAACAGTTCAGTGGTAGTCATGACAAACAGGTTTATAGATTCATCAACCATAATATCTTTCTTCATCCAACTATTTCTTTTTCTATGCTGTAGGTGAAGTTTTTCTTCTGCATTATGTGGAAAATAGTTTATTATTGTAATTCTTCCATAAAATTTTCAACATTCTGCAATTCAGCCACATCTCAGATGCCATGACTTTTTTATTATATTGTAGTGGTTAATGTCCCATATACTCAATAGAAAAAAACATAAAAATTGTAGCAGTATACATTTTCATTTTTGTGTTTATTGTGAGGTGGTTTTTTACTAAAGAAATTATTTTGTTAAAAACATCTCTCAGTTTTTTATACAAATTTATATTAATTATTTTACTCATTATGTGTGTAAACATCTGTATATTTGCTTACCAGTTTAAGTTCATTTTGGACCTTTTATAATACGCTACTTTTTATTAAATTCTTTGCTGGTTGCTGGTTAGACACTGCGGTTGCTGGCGGATTGATAGTCGCATGTTGCAAGTTATGGGATGCGCGAAGTGGGGTACGGGTCGTGAATTATTCATTAATATTAGCCATCATTTAACAGTTTATTTTAATCAATTACAAATATTTGAAATTCAGCCAATATAATTTGTCAGTTACTTCATTATTATCAAATTTAAATAGCAGCCAGTAATCAACGAGTTGTAAGGGGGCTGCGGTTTGGGGATCGCGGGATATGAGTAGTAAGTCAAGGGTTTTGGGCTATTGGTTGGGTCCGCGGCTGGGGATCTTGTGTTCCAGGTTTTGCGCTTTCGGTCTTGGGTCGTGGGTTATTAGAGTTTCTAATCTAATAAACGTGTAAAAAATCAATGAAAAAGATTAGATTATGTTAATATTTGAGTTTTAATTTGTATTACTCAATTTATTCCGATTGTGGCTAATACCCCAGGTCTTCAATTCATAATCTAAATGATTAAGTAATGGAAATTTAATACAAAAATTTTATTGTCATCAAAGTTTTACTTTTGGTTTGTAGTCCAAGCATTCTCACTTTTTTCTTATTAATTGTTATTGATTATTTTACTATTGTATCAGTAAATGCTATTATTCTTATAAAGAATTCTTGACCGACACAATAACATAACAGCTTGTCCTGAAATTTTATCCTACGCCTATATTTTTATAAGTATGTATGTTTAGAGATATGTGGTTAACAATAATTGCATTTCATAATGATATGTGTATTATTATTATTATTATTTAAAAATATACAATCTTTAAGGTCCTTTAATGCTTCTCTAAACATACATTTAGAGTAGATAGATGAAGATAACTAATTTCAATAGTTTATATCATTGATTAACTAGTAAACTTTCTATCTTCTGATACACTGATTACACTCTTTTAAAGGAGTTACGGTAATCGACAAAACAACATCATGGTGATACTTGTTTTTCGCAAAGTGTGTAAATTTTTCTATAAATTATCTTTAAGAATTGTTTCAGAAGGTGGCTGATAAAATTTATAGTTCTAAATATTTTGTCGTCATTTTCTCCGTAATGTTCACCATCACTCTTGTGGTATATTCTCAGAATTATAAATGTGAATAAAAACTAAAGTCAGCTATTATATGATTTAATATAATTTATATCCTAAATGATGTCAGATCCAAGTGTTTTCCTTCATTGTTTTTATTGCATATTTTACTTTTCTTACTAAAATTCTTCGAAGTTATTTCTTGTCCAATATTGAAAATATTTTTGCTTTCATTTGATTTACTGATTATTTTTTGTTGTAATTTACTAATTTGTGAATCATTCGTTATTGCCTATTGTGTAATTAATTTGCCGTTGTAATCGTATTTGCTTTGTTAGTTTTCAATATTTATACTTTGTTATTTCCGGTTAAACCGGTAACCGGAAATTTTGTTTTTGTAGATAGAACAGTATATTTTTGCGATATTAGATTTGTTAGTAGATTTTGTGTATAAATGCAAGTTTTAAATATTTGAAAAAAAAATTTATAGCAACAATAATTAAATTTAATCGTATAATTCGGAAAAATATCACTTTGCCACATCATTCAGAGAGTGATTTACGCGCTTATATAAATTACATAATTAGGTTGTAACTTACTTTTAAATTACAAATGCAACCCTGATCACGTAAAAGTAGATTTTTTTGCTATCAAAATGAAAATTGAGATTATATGAAGTAAAATGGACAAACAAATAAAAATTTGCAAAAATATATTGTTCCATTTAAAATTACATAATGGGTGTTGATTCCGGTTAAATAGAACATAATATTATACCATTTTTTAACGGTAGAGTCGGGTCATGTAATGCATTTTATTCCATAAAGATTTTATTAAAAAATATTTATAAATAAAAAAACATGTGAGCGCCTATCTGCTTCAGTTTTAACCCAGCATATCTTAAATTAATTTAGAAGAAATACTTTCAGCGCCATCTAATAGATAAAACGATTATCTATTAGATGGCGATAGCGGTATTCTTTCTATACTATCTTATACGGAAATCGTATAAAAATGCTAATGTGGAATTGCAATTTTCATCCCCTTCCCGTGTGGGAGATCTTATAAGAAATCTCAAACCAAAATCCGCCCCTGGCCCCGACGGAATCCCTAACCGGGCACTTAAGAACTTGCTACAAAGGACCATATTAGCTTTAACCAACATAATAAATGCAGTCCTAAGGACTTCCTACTTTTCGAACTCGCAGAAAAAAGCCCACGTAACCCCCATCAGGAAAACCGTAAAATCAAAATTATCTGCAAAATTATAGAGCCACTTGCCTACTGTGCACCTTACAAACTAAGCAAGGTCAGAGAGAAAGTGATTCTAGACAAGCTCCAAGATCAAACTTTTGACAAAAACCTGCTGCCTGGCCACCAGGATGTCATTTGTTCAAATATTCTACCACCCAACCAGTTGGCCCGTTTGGTTCCGGAACAGGATACTGACCGGAATCATCTTCTTTGTCATCGAGAAGGCTTACGACAAAGCCTGGATAATGGGCATTCTAATGAAGCATCTTTGCTTCGGGTTAACTCTGGAACTAGTCGCTTCTTTCTTCACTCACAGGGTATTGGCCGTAGCGTTGTTTGGCCACGTATCAACCATCCGCCGCATCACAGCGGGAGTGTCCCATTGGTCCGTCTGATCGGGATCCCAATCTATAAACCAATTTAGTCAAATGCTGTGGTGTAACTTTTGATCAAAATCTAGCATTCAAAAAACATGTAGCAAAGTCTTTTCCAAAATGACCCGCTACTTTCTAAACTCAAAAGCGCACTGACAATGAAGAACAAACCATTTCTCTACAACTCTATAATCAGATCTCAATTAAGTTATGCATGCCCCGGTTGGAAATACGTGGCTCTATGCCACTTGAAAAGGCTCTACGCTTTTCAAAACAATACCCTGCGGTAGAGGAGCATTCAATATTGTTGTAAACTTTGAGGAGGTTATTTACCGAAAGAAAAAAATCCGACACCATCGCACTATAGCGGTGCTTATAAAAAGTTTTTCCTCAAATAAAAAAAGCAATCTTTGGTGTGTTGCAATGCAAAGTACACTAGTGAGGGGTTGCATACCTCGAAAAACGTCTATCACATGCCATAAAGACTTTAAAGTGATGATTGCAATTTTACAATAAAAATTGATTTTATAATTGTTAAATTTAATTTATTATCAAGATTTTAGAAGTTAATAATATTTATTTTACAATAAAACATTCAATTAGATATTTTGTGCTTATAATTTTAGGACGATTGATTGGTTGTTGCTTGCACAATCAAACTTAGTATCTCTTAATTTTAATACTAATCAACAGATTTAGTTTATGTTGTGTAAAATTTATGTTATGTAAAAATACGAATTTATCAATAAATTTTGTTCATTATAAAACTGAATATAAAAGTAATAAAAGCAAATATATAACATAAGGTGGTTAAGAATACGATTAATTCTAATTTATTGAAAATATTAGACAGTAAAATGTAATAGTATGCACAAATGCAATATTTTATTATAATACAGGCACTGTTAATAGGCATATTTATTTCAAGAATTACAATCACTTAATTATGCTGGTCTTTGGACTTAGCATAAAATTCCACTTTTGGATTATGGAAATTATTTTAACGATCTTTAAATGGAGACGATAAAAAACATTTACTTATTCTTGGTTCTTCACTGCGTAAACTGACTACAGAAAAACCTTATGATTACCAAGTATCTCAGCGAGCGTATGATTAAACAAGCATAAAATGTCAACCTAGATTATAACTTTACAATAACAGTTTAAAAGCATATATCTTATTATATTATACTCATTATTATATTATTAAGTTGCTTTATATTCATTCGAAAGCACAGAGGAACGAAAATCTTCTTTTTTTAACCGTTTAAATATGTAAGTAATATATCTAGTGCATTGAAAATTATTGAAAAGGTTACTTTAAAATGTGGTTTTCTAGAAACTGTATAAATTTATTTTATTAGTAATTCGATCAAACTCGATAATCATCTTTACAAGAAATATATTAAAATAGACCATTTTTCAGTAAAAATGTTTGATTAAATTTTTTTAAATATGTCGGATACCGACAAATATTAATTACTAGATTAGAAATAAAACTATTGTTTTTTATCACAATTTATTTAGTGACATCGTAAGTTTTGCAGTTTTGACTGAATCCAGCGATACATGCCCCGGTGTTACTAAATAAATTCTGATAAGAACATAATAGTCAAAGTGAATGGTTATGTGCTTTTTTCTGGCAAGATGAATATAATATACCAAAAATTCATCTGGAACACTAAATATGCAATCAATTTTCTCGCAAGAAAATTTGTATAATCACTCATGGGTCATCCACACGACAGCGACGATATAGTTTGCTCGTATTATACTGTATAGAGTGCCCTGTCCACACGATTCAGATATGCATGCGCGAACTACAGTCCAGTCATGTTCCAGCCTTTTGACCAATAGATATCGCTAAATTTTTACGTACATTTTTTGCGATATATTCAAATTTATTCTTATAGATACACCCTCGATAATCATGACAAAAAAATTGTACAAATACTGCGGCCCAGATTTATTTTTTCATTTATGTTAAATTTTTTATTGCTCAAATGGGAGCCCACCGCAAAATTAAAATAGGATTTTATTGCTTTTAATATTTTCAAAAATGTTATATATATAATGTGTTATTAGTTAATACATTGTATTCTAGAGTTAAATATCCTAAATTTGAAATTTGAATTCACGAATGGTATTTGGTTGGACTATTTAATATAGCACAGCACTGGCAACATTGCTCTCATCACATTAGACTGTAGGCCGGCTCGAGCCCTATCCATACTATGCAATCAATATCCTGCTATCCTAGTTTGTGCGATCTTTTCAACAGTCCACAAGCCGCGCTCATAGGACTGCACGATATACTCGTCCACACACACGGGCTTCGGTCTACAAACCGGTTTGTGCAGGCAAGGTTTAAGTATGTATGTGTGGAAGGCCCATTACAAATTACACCTTACATTATAATGAATTGTTTGCTTAATTTTTGTTTAAATGCGATTCAGAAATCACTAAAGGTGCACTGATCATCTCTTATGAAGAGTGAAATAATTGTATAAATTTGGTTGTTGCCGCTTGTAACAACTTTGAATTTGAATTATTGATTATTAACATAGTATTTTGATTTTTAATCTTGTTTTATAAATCTTTTAAGGTCGATTTTAACAATTTCTTTAAATATTAATTAATTTAATTTGGCGTATTAGTAACCATAAGTAATAGTAAATAGTAAACCATGTTTTAATTAGTTTTAAATAAAAAAGGTCACTTCTTTACTGGATTTTGAAAGAACACATTTTAAACTTACATTACCTAAAATTATAATTTTGTTACTTTAACTTTTTTGCTCTAACCCTTTTATATGACACTGAAACATTAATTTTATTAATTGGTTCAATTAGATTTGTTTCTATTAATTGCGTTGCTTACTGCCTGTGCACTTACCACTGCTTCTTGTACATACATGTACAATTTTCACTGTAATTTGAATCTGTTTTGTTTTTCAAAATTTCAAAATAGTTTAAAAATTGGACGTCTTCAATTTCGATATCTAAAAAATAAAATTTCACGGTTCCTTAGGACTTTTAGTTAAATTATTAATTTAATTTAATGGGACATATATTTGCAAACGTTTCGGGAACTAACTATGGCAGCTCTTCATCAGAGCTAAAAAATAATTTAACAGATAAAAAATACAATTATAACAAAGATAAAGAACAAAATAAATCAGCATCTTGTGGGGCAGTTATAAAAAAAGAGTTAATATATTAATAGACAGATTACGTAAAATTATAAAAATATTAAAAAAACTTTTTGATGGTGTATACATTAACAAAATGGAGTACAAATTATTAAAGACTACCAATTTTGCTCCTCCAAAAATATACAGATTACCCAAAATTGTACAAAATGTACATGAAGCAATTATTAATGGAATGTACGTTATAGTACTTTTCTTTGACCTTTCTAATGCTTTCGACAGTGTTAACATCGGTTGTTGGTTAAAGAAACTAGATGCAATTTCTAAACAAATGGGGAGGTTCCTACCTGAACAATATTATGTCAATTTAAATGGAAAAAAACTCTTCAAAACAATATATTAACATTAGAATTGGTCAAGGCTCTGTTATTAGACCTTACTTATTTCTACTGTTTATAATGATCTTCCATTATTTACTGAAAATGGTATTATATGTTATTATATACGCAGACGATGTATCAATTATTATACAGGCAAACAGTCTATTAGAGTTAATAGTAAAAATTAATTTGGTAATACTATAAGTCTTTTCTTTAAAAATAAATCTGGAAATGATATGCTAGATTGTCCAAATATAAATGTAAGTTCAAATGCCAACATTTTTGGAGTTACAATCGACAACTATCTTAATTGGACGCCACATATTGACGTGATATTCAAGAAACTAGCAATGGCTACATTTGCCTTAATTAACCTAAGAAAGTCCTTACCTGAAGATCAACTTATTTCAGCCTATTAAGCCCTTGTGTACTCCCATTTAAGCTACAATATAGTTGTGTGGAGACAAGCAATAGAGCTTCAGAGGGTATTTGTAATGCAAAAACGCATAGTACGAATTATCTTCAATATAAAATCCACAGATTGGTGCCGTGATATCTTTAGAACTAATAACATTCTAACTGTATGTTCTCTGTATATATACAAAATCGCCATATATGTTTTTTAAAATAATAAAAAGTTTTCCAGGAAAAATTATCACAATCCTTAAAATATGAGAAAAGAAAATGACTTAGACTTAGCACCGTTTAAACTGGTAAATTATTAAAAGTCTCCTATTCAAGCAGGTGGTCAGATATTTAATAAATTGCCTGAATACATCAAGCAAATAAAATATGAAAACCTATTAAAAAAAATTAAAGTTATATCTTGTAAGCAATACTTTTTACCACATATAAAAATTTTACGTGAATTTGTGTCTGCATTATTTGACAAAATATTATTTTTTATGTTTTGCATATCTGCAATTTATATGTATGTAATGTTACAACTTTTACTTATATTTATATTTTTGATTTGTCATTTATTTGTATTTTGTTGACTAATAAATACTTAGTTACTTACTTACTTAAGAAGCTTATTTACTTACTTACTTACTTACTTACTTACTTACCCCATAGACCATTCGTTCTACAGCTTTATGTATAGTCTCCTCTGATTTAAAACTTTTCAAATTTTAAACAATTCCCACATTTAAATATAATGTTGTAAATTCTTTAGAAGCTGCTAATAAACTTAAATCAATAATTATCCCTCCAAATCACACACTCATTTCATTTGATCAACATCAAGTAATGATTCAACAATCATTACTTACTAACATTCTAAAAAACTTAATTTTAGAAATTATCATCAAAAGATGGGAAAAAATTTCAAAATTTACTATAATTGATAAACAAACTTTTTTAGATGCAATCACTTATTATTTTATTATAGTTACTTCTTATTCAATTCTGTCTTTTACCTTCAAACTTTCGGCACCCCATTGGACATTCCCATTAGTGCCATTTTAGCCATGCGGGCCTTTCAGAGTCAGAATTTAAAAGTTTTTTATTACTCATCTACATGGATGACACCTTCATTATACTACCAACATAAAAAATAAATGATCTACTAATTAAATTTAATTCCTTCCATACATTATTAACATTTACAATTGAACGTACAGTGAACAACAAATTACCGTTCCTCGACTTACTAATCGAAAAAGATAAGAACCGATTGCTAATTGAGTTATACAAAAAACCCTCCACCAGTGATAGAACACTAAATTTCAACTCCATTTACAATTATTTATTAAATTTAAAAATTAACATAATAAATTTGAACAAAAACAGAATTTTAAAATTATCAGACAAAATTTTTCATAAAAAGAATTCAAACTACTCCTAAAAGAAAAACTTGTTATAAGTAATAACGCAATTTCATTAATCAACACTATTTTATATAGTAAACCAAAAACACATAATCTTGAACCACCTAAAAACATAAAGAATTGGTATTCCATCCCTTTCGATAATGAATTATCATAAAAATTAAGAAGCATTTTAACTGAGAAAAATACTAAAATTGCGTGCAATCACACGACTACAGTGGGTAGTTTATTTTCATGTTTAAAAGATAAAACATTACCCCTAAATAATTAAAACATTCGGTTCCATGCATCAATTGTCCTACTAATTACATTAGTCAATCAAGCCAAAAACTCTCTACATGATTAGAATAACAAAAACGTGATTTCAATTCTCTATCCAACAAAACCGGTCTGTCCTATCACCACGACGATGATTTGGCCATCGATTTAATTTTAAAAAGACAAAAATATTAGATATAGAAAACAATTATAAAAAACGTTTAATCAGCGAGATTAATGTGTAATATATAAAATAAATAACATAAGTTGTAATTTAAAATAAGACGGTGAAAACTTAAGTGCCGTCTACCATAATTTAATTAAATTGAAATCAAATACAAACTCGGAACACGTTCGGAACAACTCCCCTCAATAATTATTATCATTCAATAATTAAATTGTGGTTATTGTCACCCTTTACATTTTATTTGTTTATTTATTTTTCGTTCTCACTTCTTATTTATTAATTTGTCACTTTAAAATTGTACTCATAGGTTTTTGCTGGGGTGTGTATGTATACAAGTAAAAGGAAAATAAGGAAAAAATTGCTATATGTAAATACATTTTACATATTTACATACAAATAAATTTTATCAAATTTCATTAAATTTTATAAACCAGATTCAAACATTCACATTAAAGCCGATTTGCATAATAGACAAGTATTTTTAACATGATCCGGTATCCAATACATTTTAATTCAATCATAAAATGATGTAATTGTAATAATTAATAACAATAATTTAGAGTTTTTTTCTGTATTCTCCCACCACTATAAATGCTAATAATTCGGTAAGTATTTTTGCTTTTCGTTTTTATGTGTATACAAACGCCAAATAAATTCTGTTTATTTTTTATGTTTTTATAATTTTATGTAATCTCTCTATTGATATATTAACTTTTTTTATCGCTGCATCACAAGATGCTCATTTATTTTGTTCTTTTGTTTGCTTTTATCTTTGTCATAATTGTATTATTTATCTGTTAAATTAATTTTTTGCACTTATGACGGGCTGCCGTTAGCGCCAGAAACGTATGCAAATATATGTCTCATCAAATTAAATAAATAATTTTAACTAAAAGTCGTAAGAAACCGTCAAATTTTAAATTTTACATAATTTAAAAAGTGTTTATAATTTTAAGGTAAATAGTCAAATTAACGTTTGATAGAAAACTACGATGAAAATTTTAAAAACATTTGTATCATGCTAGGCGAATTTTATTTATATAGAAAGTAATCATTAATTAAATTTATTAACAAATATTAACAAAAATGTTGTTCATGTTGATTTAAAAATACATAATAAACATTTACTATTAAAAAGAATCTGAGCTGAAAATTTAATATTTATTGTTTCACACGATGACTCTGAAAAGACGCCTCCATGTTTTTTTATTATAGGTAAATAATAAAACATATTTTTTTTATAAAGCTAGTTTTACTCATACAACTACATCAATTTTTGTTTTTCAAAATGGAACCTAATTTTTTTATGTTATAAAAAATCTACGTTTTTTTTCTGTTCACAATATATCAATTATATGAAAAAAAAAAGAGAAAAGTAAAATTATAATAATGAGTATTATGAAGATTATCTATTGAAATAATAGTAGATGGCAACGTAAAAGTATACAAAATAACATAAGCAGTTTAACATAAGAATACATGATGATTAGTCCAAAAAATTTAAAGCAAATTGTAAAAATTACGGTTTTCTTCTCATATAAAAAAACCGCAGAAAACAATGTTGGTATATGTTTATAAAAATATTTTGAAAAGCACGTAAAATATTTCAATAAATATTTTTTTTAAATGTGACAATATTATTAAGAAGACCGCAATTTTGAACAATTGTTTCAAATTATTTCAACTTATTGAATATGTTGCATTTGTTATATTTTATTTATTTTTACATAGCCACCTACAAATATTTTTATAAATGTATTTAAGACTCATTATTATAATCTTGTTTTCTTGATTTCAAATCAAAATTTATTGTTGAACAGAGAAAATAACATAAACTTTTTTCATAATAGAAAAAATTAGGTTTTCATTTAAAAAACCAAAGTTGATATACTTGTATTGTGTAAACTTTATAAAAATATTTGGTTTATGTATTAAAAAGTACACTGAATATAATAACACTTTTATAGGAATGCTTTTTTTCTAAAACCAATAATAAAGAAAAAAACATGGGGTCATCCTATATATTCATGATGTAGATTATAAAAAAAATTAATTATTTTCATCACATTTTATATATTTTTTACTATTAGCATTATATTTGTATGATGGACAGTTATTTAATTTAAACTCACAATTAGTTTAATAAAAAAATAAGTGTACACATTAAAAAAATAGAATGTAGCTATATAACGCCAACAAGTTAAATTATTATTAATAGTTGATTTGTTCATCTGAATACATTTATCTTTGATTTCCTAATTTAAATTAATTGTCCCACCTTGTATAACCAGGATAAAATCTTTGTAATATCATTGCGTTGCCATCTAGTGGAGAAGTTGTAAAGTGAAGTACAATTCCAACAACGGTAATATCGATTGCGCTTTAAAAGGAAAATAATTCGTAAAGCAATTTTCTACCAGATTGCGCCTCTGTTTGTAAATGGAACACTATTAAAAATAATATGATTTAAAAATTACTATTATATACATTTAATAGTAAGTAATTACAATTTGTTTATTTTTATAAATCAAGTGATTAATTACAAACATTGTTTGAATGCAACATTAATTTTAACATATTTAAAATAAAATAAAACAATTTACTAAATATTTTTGTGATAAAAACTTAGTAAATTGTTTTATTTTATTTTATAATGAAGTACCACTTAGTAGAGGTCGAAACCATCCTTATGTTTAAAATATTTAAGTTTAACATGACAATTCATACAAATAAACCAATGTTTTAAACTAAACCTATAAATGATTTGAATATACTATTATAGTATATAGAAAAAAAGACAGAAAATGGCATAAGCTAAAGAAAAATGGCAACTGTGTGAATTTTTCTATGCACTTTGTAATGATGTTTGACTATAACATGTGAAAAGTCCCCATCGATTTGACTGAAGCTAGCTGACTTACCTAAGGTCAAAGATTGCAAAAACAGTTTTTTTTGCAAATATTTCAGAAACGAACACTTTTGCCAAAACTATACTAGAGAAAGATAAATTTGTAGCAGAGACAATTTCTTATAAAATGTATAAGACAGTCTTTTTGTAGCGGTTCATGGTTTTTGAAACGCTGAGAAGGCGTTTCAAAAACCAAGAACGGACTCACTTAATTCATAATAAATAATTATTCAAAAGTACATTAAAAGTGTTTTATTACTTATTATCATGTCATTTGGTGACATGCAAAGGTCAATTTATGAATGTTTTTCATTTTTTGAGTTCGATTTTGTCGACTGTTGAATGATACCGAGTGCATGCCAAATACTCGATTAGTGGTGATGCAAAACTGGAGATGTTTACTACCAAATAATGTTTTGGAGAGTAACTTTGCTTCAAGCGGCTCTTGAGCTAACAAGAAAATCTTTCAGGACATCGTTCTATAGTCTATTCTCAACTTTTTTACTTTAGTAAATTCCTGTAGTTTTGAAATTAAATCAGTACTAGATCAAAAATTAAAATCTTTCTATAATTTCGCACTTGAAGCATTAAAGAAAAATCAAACGAGGTTTATTTATACTCGGAAAGAAATCAAAATATTATATGAAAATTATACAAAAATGTTTAAAAATGTTTTTGTTATTTTTACTTTAATGTTACCTTTTGGGTTTATTATGTAATAGAAGTTTTGATATCGAGTTTTTGAATATTACTTTGCAACAATTTATTAATGTTTTTGTGCAATTTTTTATATGTTATTCACATTTTACGAAAAAAAGTATTTTTTTAATATTTACTGATATTTCACATGATTTTTTTTTAACTTCTGTACATTTCTATACATTTTTCAATAATTTTAAACAATTTTTTAATATGTCACTACTATTTTCTTGACATTTTTGATATTTTTCATCTTTTGCGTATATTTTTCCATAGATTTTAGAATATTTTACAAACTATTTTCAATTAAATATTGACATTTTAGGTAATTTGTGATTTTTTTCACCATTCGCAATCTTTTTTCTTGCTGTTTTTAACAATTTGAAAATGTTGACAAAGATTTGTTTTTTCGACATTTTTGCTCATATATTGAACATTATGTTTTCTTTTTCTTAATATTCTATTAGAATATCCGATCTTTTCTTTAATGTTTCTCAATAATTTGATTGATTTTTTGTAATTTTCTTTATTTTACGTGATATTTTGTAGTAATTATTAAAATTTTCACAATGTGTGAACACATGAACACCTGAACACATTTTTTAAATATATTTTCTAATTTATTTAACTTTTTTAATATTTTTTTAAATTTTTGTTTTTTTTTTGATGTCACACAATTTGTTGCAAATTTGTACACATTTGGTGAAAATATCTTTTTAACATTTTTGTGCTA
>JARJEC010056322.1:0-21053 GCA_030264575.1 Tachinus sp. AB-2021 | reverse complement strand
CGATATTTTACAGTATGCAAAGAAATGTCTCGTTTATTCGTAGAATAATATATATAACAGATGCTTATTTAATTTTTTTAGTAATCTAAAAAAATTTATTGTGCGGACATGTAGGAGTGCCCCTTTTATGGAGGGCAGTACCTTATAACCGACAAAATACAAATTTTACGGTAGAGACAAAAAATTACATTAACTTAAAGTTTTTTGCGATGCCCACTAAACGGTATAGATTATGCAATATCTGTTTTCAAATACAGATGGTGCAAAAACATTCTAAAGTGGATACATCAAAAATTGAGATATTAAAAAAGTGCAGTTACCAGGTACTGCCTTGAGACTCTCGTTCCAAGATAGGCCATATACCCGCTAAAACCCCACTGTAGTGAGATATGTTGCATTGAAGCCACTAGTGCTTTTCAAAAATTTTCTTCTCACGTACAATATTAATAATTTAAAAATTGGCGGTACACTGACTGAATGTAATTGATAAAAAATGTAAAAAAATTAAATGATTTTTATTTCGGAAAGAAATACAATTGCTCTTTTCAAAGATTAATATTATTTGGATTTTGACAAATTAAAATAAATTTTAAAGATTATTATTGAGAAAGTTGTAGTACACTCACAATATATTATTCATTTTAGGAATATGGATTGTATTATGATGGACACACTGGGACATATCTTAAATATAACCAAGAGACCAAAGAATATGAGTTTCATTCGCAGGTAGAGGTACCCAAAAATGGTGACCAACCAAAACCGGAAAGGACCAAGAAACCCAAACGAAAGGGTGATAGTTCGAAGGAGAAGTCACATGTATGTGTCCCTTTATTCAGTTATGTAATTAAACTAGAATGCGATATAAATATAATATATTATTTATTTGCAGGTAATCAAAAATTCTACTTGTAATGTGGAGGGCGTAATGCAGTCCTTCAGTCATATGAGCCTGTCGGCTATGAGTCGACAAGTGCAGGGTATGTACTGAAAGTAAAAGAATATTATTTACAGGCGAACAAGAGGCATAGACGAGATTCCGAGGTGGACTTAGAGGAAGGAGAATGTTCCGACTGCAGTCAAAACTCCCTCATCGAGATTGATAACTCAATTGGGGCCGACGAAAATAGCTGTGATAGTATTGGTAAAGATTTATGCAGACTACGCCAACCCATACCATCCTGAATTAACCCTTTTTTAAAATTATTTAATATTTTTTAATCCAACTAATTTTATATTCTTCCAGATTTTGCTAAACAATATCCGCCTTGTATGCGTATAATTGTGGAAGAAACCAATGTGCAAAATTTTAAACAGGGTTCATTGCATTTAATTACATACGAAGGTGGAACATTAGGCCGAGAAGGTACACATGCCATTCTAATACCTGATATTAATATAAGCAAATACCACTTGGTATTTACTTTTGATAAAGAAAATAATAAATATATGGTGAAAGATGTTGGATCCAGAAATGGGACTTATTTAAACGGTAAACGATTGGCTCCAAGTAAAATGGAAAGTGATGCTAGCGAGGTGGTACACGGAAGCCGCTTACAAATTGGTGGGACAACCTTATTATGCCATGTACATGCTGGTACTCAAACTTGCGGTCATTGTGAGCCTGGATTGGTACAAATAAAAAATGGTGATTAATTAATTTATTTTTGCTATAACTATATTAATTTAAATGTGTTTAGATACAGAGACTGTTAAAACCATTAAAACTAAGGATCACAAAGAACAATTAAAAATTTTGCGAAAAAAATTTGGATTGGCTCAAGCGGATCAAGGAAAGGTAATTCCAGGTGATGGCTATACCGACAGAGCTCAAGTTAGACGAGAAACAGTGGGAAGCCAAAATCCGCATGAGAAGACCAAAGTTGCTTCTTTAACTGAGTAAGAATATTTAATTTTATATTCAATTATTTATATGAAAAGTTATTATAAAGTTTCATTAGAACTGACGTACGTATTTTATGTCATTTTATTTTGTAACATTTACATTAAGTATGCGAACCTATAGTTATAGTATAGTAGTACTTTTACGAAGAAAATCATTATTTTTCTTCAGTATAATATATGATTTTTTTTTAGATCTATTGATAGCGGCAATAAAGGTTTTAAAATGTTAGCTAAAATGGGTTGGAAAGAAGGTCAAGCGTTAGGAAAAGAAAGCCAAGGAAGATTAGAGCCAGTAAGTTTTTAGTAACATATATGTCATTGTCTTGTCCTTGTTATTACATTACATATTTCTCCTTCAGATATAAAATTTACAAGGTTATAAAATACATAATTAATGTTTTATTTCAGGTTGAATTGGTGTCTAATCCTGGGACATCTGGTGTGGGAAACCAATCCATTCCACTGACTGTGAATGTAAGTAAAGAGAGCAAGAAGAATTCCAAGATATGGCAAAAAACACAAGAGAGATATAATCTGATTCCTGAACAAACTGAAGATATTTTTGATATGTGAAGTTTTAATTTAATTCATTATAACATTGTTGCTCATATAGTTTTACATATTTATAAAATACTAATTGTTTTATTATAATAAATAATTTTATATGTTTAGTTTTTGTGTTGTTTGTATGAAGTTGATTTATAACGAGTGACCCAATGAGATGGACAATTTTAAATCTGACATAATTTTTGTTGCTGTTGTTTGACAATCAAAACCTGATGGCAGTTTGATGATTATGGCTTGGATTTTGTACATTTGCATATTCTATAATATTTATATATCAATTAAATAAGTTAGTATCGACACGAATTAGAAAAAAGGAACTGGTGAAAACATATTTTATTTTTGCATGTTTTTGAGCAAATTTTGCTAAATGCTGCATATTTGCATTTTGTTCATATTTCTATAATTTTACAAGTACAAATTGTAGCAATTTTAAATTTTGCGAAAGTCTTCAAATCAATTTTTCAATTTTTGTGCATTGTTTTTATGTTTTAAGCATTTATTTTTCTTATATGTGTATTGATATTAGTCCAACAATTGTACATATTTGAAAATCTTTAGTTTTTTTTTCCAGCGAGTGTTTGTATTTGTTGCGTTTTACTCAACTGGCAATCGACCACGTGGTCTTTTAGACGTGTTTATGGCTTGTTACTCTAGAAATTTGCCTCGGATATCTAGAGAGCCATTAATTGTTTCCCAATGGCAAATGGTACTGATGGGGCCCATCCAAGTACTGACCGTGCCTAACGTTACTTGCCATTTTTCACGAAATACAAGTTTTTTTATATAAATTAATAATTTCAAAAACATTCGAATGAATTTACATATATTATATTAAGCATATGTCGCCATATTGTTACCAAATTTTTCATATTTAGTGCATTTTGACAAAATTATCTACATATATTGGCAAAATTTTGTTTATATACGTACTCATCCATCCCAGGTCTTTTTTTCTGGAAATGCAACTTTTTACAACTTTGAGAGAAAAATATTTATCACCAAAGCTTGCTTGAAGAATTTTTTGAGAATGTTTACTTTTTTCAAAAATTTTACTGTTAAGGGGCACAACCATTGTCTAACATTTTTTTTTTAAAGATATGGTTTTGGAATAAAATAAAACAATTGCCAAAAACGTCATTTATTGGAATTTTAATTCAAATGATTTTGCGTTTTCCTTTTGTAGAACGTTCTTATCCAAAGTTTCTATTTTCAAAAATAAATGTTTTCTTTTTTAATTATAAATCTATCTAATAGTATTCATATTGATTGATGAGTATGAACACTTGATGACAATTTTATTAAATTTTTGTAAAGTGATATTCTTTTGTTTTTAAATAGGTAATGTCAGGTATCGTCGCTTGCATATTTTAAGAGAAACAATTTTTCTTTCAAAACAAATTTGTATTAGGTATAGTTTAAAAAGTACCACAAAATAATTTGAATTAAAAAAATTAAAATAACACTTTTAGCATTTGTTTTATTGCTAAGCCGCGCTCTGTACAAAAAATTTGCTCAAGCAAAACTTGTTTATTTTAAAATTTTCTATTCATAACACCACGCATGGCCTAATTTCTTATTTAAAAAGTAAAATAAAAGAATTTGTTCCAATGTTTCTTTGCAGGGTTTTTAATATTTTTAAAGACGATTGACTTTTTAAAAAAAATTTCAATCAAAAGTTGTTTTTTTTTTAATTACCTATCTAACAGTACTACACATTACCTAAAATCCCATTTCAAATTATAAAGTTGAATGTTGCGCCCCCTTGCAGTCATTTTAGAAAATTGACAAAAAAATCTTCAAGTAGACTTTGATTATTAATATGTTTTGCCAAAGTTGTAACAAGTTGCGTTCCCTCATAAAAGCCTTGGATGAGTGGTCTGAAACACCCGGTATATGCGCTAATTTTTAAGTTCTTATAGTTAATATTTATTTGCCAAAGATATTTGCAGACCTCTGTATTTTAAGTACTTTAAGCGAAATCATTTACTTTATCTCCATTATTTTGAACTAAGCAATATTATCAACGAGGTAAAAAATGTAATGACAAACGTAGGAAAATTTTGTAAATTATTTATTTAACATCAAACCATAGAATAAGTATATTAATTAATTATAGATATTCAAAAGTTAAACCCACCTGTTCTCTTCCTCAGCGCTAAAGAAAAGACATTCAGTTATAGGATTACACAATTTCTATTTATATTTTTGAAATTTAAATTAAGTATAGAGAATTCACATCGTATTATTACAATATAAAACTTACTTATTAATGTCTAATAGACATTTTAATTTACATGTGAGACCATTTTGTTATATGGAGCTCTCGCTGCGAATAAAATTTTTAATGTTGAAGTAGAAAGAACCAGTAATTTTAGTAATTTTATAAAAACGTTTGTAAATTTATTTTTCTTTGGCGCTGATGAAGGGAACAGGTGGTTCCGCGAAACGTACGCCGTTTAGTTTGATATTAAATAATTAATTTACTGAATTGTCCTACGTTTGCCGATTAATTTTTTACCTTGTTGAATATATTAGAAAGACGTTGATATTTAACTATTAATAAGCAATATTATTGTCTTCTGAAAAGGTCTACTTAATTCATTTAAATAAAACTATAGTTAATTATTTTTAACCGTTAAAATTTATTAAATAAAATTATTTAGAACAAAAATTAAAACACTTGTGGCTAAACCGGAAGTGGAATCAAGAAAACTAATTATTTAATTAAGATGGTTTTGATCTATTGAAATTGAAGAAAAGTTGGGAAAATCCAAGAATAAAACCAATCATGCAGGAAGTCAACTAACCAAAAAACTTAGGAAACCCAAGCACACACAGTCCAATCAATTCTAGCACCTTTAAAATACATGGGAAGGTCGAAAGAGGAAGACAAAAAAATAGCACACCCAAAAGTAAAAAAAAACGCTCAAAGTTAACAAAGACATTTCATATTCACGTCATTTATTTGTCATTATGACGTAAATATGACAACAAGAAAACTAAAATATGCCAGGAATATATAATATATACATGCTGGTATCTTTTCAAAAAACGTTTATGAAAAGTTTCAACTAATAAAATGTTTAAAATTAATCACCATTAATTCAACTTCATTAAATAACGTTTACATGTTTGAGTATCATGACTTATTTCATATGCATAATGATAAATATCGAGGCCGGCAGATTTTCTTTCTAACTAATTTTACACGAGACTGCAACTAAATATCGCAATATTTATCATTAACATCTCGGTTAATTTAATGAGTAACTACTGCCAAGAATAGCAAAATTGATATATGATTTCGACAAAATTTTGCCGAGTAAAATTATACGTCAAATTACCAATCGGCAAATTGTATATTTTAAAATTCCATTTACATTCCCAAAACTGCAAAAAATTGCCAATTTTGAAAACTCTGCTCGTATTCACAGTAAATTTTTCCACGGACTGTATATTACACCATTGAATTTATTATATTATTTATAGATATTCAAAGATTACACTATTTACAGGCGAAGAGCTCTCGTATGTCTCGCTGCATTCACAGAATTTTGACGTATGATGATTTTGTTAAACAAGACCTTATCATCAATCTATGATGTTCCGCTTCATCAAACTTAAAATCTGGTTACCTTACACATGACTTCTGAAAACTTGTGGATTGTGGTTGCGAGGTGGCATGTCACAAGATGACACGTGCGGCGTAAATAATAATTTAGTTTAACGTAAAAAATACGTAAAATGTACACCGACAAAACATAACCTCTTAAAAATGATAAACAACGTCACTATGACGTTGTAAATAAGACGTCATTTATTCGAATAAAAATGAGAATTATTAGATGTTATCTATCATAATTCTGTCTCGTAATTGCTCTTTGCAATTTTTTAGTTCTAATACCTGGTTCGTTAAGCATGCCATCAATTATATTTTTTCACTTGCGGAGTTGTATCGTAGATTTACATCAAAAGTAAGTATATGCAAACGGAAAATAAACGGCACGATGGCTGACAACAACTAGCAAATAAGTTTTTGGTTTTAAGCAATTATCGTGAATTACTATTAATTTTATTTAGAAAAAATATATAATTATCCAATCCACACCGTCACAAGCGACAAGAATCAAATGCATAGAATTGATTCACTCTTAGTGATTTTCGCATTGCATTGAAACAAAAATGAACCAAATATTAAAGAAATCACTAAGGTGCACTGATGCTCTAACTATGGTGTCAACAATTTTAAACTTCAGTAGTATATGTATTTGTTGGGTTTCACCCAAATGGCCATCCTTTAGCCGTGTTCACGTAAATTATCTGTGTGTTAAAGCTTGTTACTCTAGATATCTACAGGGTCATTAATTGTTTCCCAATGGCGAATGGTATCGGTAGGCGGGGTTATGCAGGCATTCATCCAAGTGCTGACAGTGCCTAACGTTGCTTAAGTATTGCAAACATTCGGCATTCGACATCGGCAGTACTGGATATGCCACCCGGCGGTTGATAAACTTGATTTTTGCTAAATTTAAAATATTGTGCAATTAGAATTCTTAAATTTCGATTTTTTACAATTTCCAGAAAAAAAATACAATACACGTCCGTAAAAGTCTCATTAGATTCCGAGCTTGAAAATACCCGACAACAACATAACTTCTCGCCTGTAAGGAGTCATTTTTATGATTATTATTTTCAAATTATCCAATTAAATGCAGCCAACATTATAAAAATTGTAATTCATCAAAACAAGCTAACCTGCAAGCAACTGTACAAAAAATTTTATAACCTCAATTTTAATGTTTTCATGTCAGGGAGCCAAAATGTAAATGATAACTGTATGATAAAGTCTAATAGAGATTGATAATAAATTAAGCAAATTTAATTAATCAATAGTTAATATAAGTGCTAACAATATAGTAATAGTAACCCTACAAATATGACTTCTATTATAAAATTGCAAGCTCTTTCTGGAGCTAAAGATGAATCTCCCCCTTGTTATTTGCTACAAGTTGATGACGTTAGAATACTGTTAGATTGCGGCTGGGATGAGAATTTTGATCAAGAATTTATAAGAGAATTGAAACGGTAAGGAATTGTTGAACTCGTTATTTCATGTTTACCATATTTTGTTAAACGAAATGTGGTAGAATTTTGAATTTAATTGTATACGACTAATGCCTTATTGAAAATAATGTATTTTTATACAATCAAATATTGTGATTTAAATACGCTAAAAAAAATATTAAGACAATTTTATAATAAGTGGAAATAAATAGTTATTTTAAATTCAATGAAATGTCTTCATTTCAATCAGAATTGTCAAAGGATAAAATTATTTCAAATTATATACTCAAAAAAAAGATTTAAAAATGATTAAAAAAAAGAATTTGTTTTCAAGTTAAGTGGGCCTTATACAGGGTGGATACTAAATTTTTTTTATGATACATGATATTAAAGGAAATTAAATTTTTTATCAACTCCTGCAAAACATTTATTTTTAATATTTGTTATTTTCAGGTAACGATAGTCATTTTTTTAAATTTTACATAGAAACCTCTATTTTTTATATTTTATTTGAGTAGCGCTCATTTTTCTGATTTCGAAAATGTCAGAATGTTAAAAATTTTGAAATTTATTTATACAAGTGAAATTTGACATTTGTATTTCATTGCCTGTCTCCACATTAATTACGACACTTGTGAAATCATACTTGTGCTACATTTTTAAAATCAGAAAAACGAGCTTCATTCAAATAACAAATAAAAAATTGGGATTGTCATTTAAAATACAAAAAACTGTTGCTCAAAAATAATAAATATTAGAAAGGAATGTTTTGAAGGAGAAAATTAAATTTTATTTAATTTCTTGCCAAATAATTGTATAAAGATAAGCAAGTTATAGCATTATTTTAAAAATTGAACGGTGGTAGCTTTTACTATATGATATTGCATTTTAATAAATAAAACAACTTTTTATATATCTTATCACGAAAAATATTTATTAAACCGGACTAGTTTTGATCAATTACCTGGTCATCTGTATAATAAACAACATAAGTACATTTTAAAATCATTTAATAGTGTTGCAATTTAATTACTAATAATAATAATAATAATGAATGTACAAATTTGATGAAATTTGTACTACATAATTTTTTGAAAATTGCTCATTTTTTATGAAGTTTTGCTATTTCTGCAATTAACAATTATATAATATCAATCTTTGAATATAGTTCCATTTCACCCGAAATGTTTGAAAATCTCATTTTAATTCAATAGTTATTTTATGATGGTTTTAACAGCAAAACTTTAAATGAATGAATGTTCGAAATTTGACATTTATTTGACATTTCAAACAACAATAAACTAATGTTTATGAAAGAAGACATGGTATTCAGACGTTTTCAATTTACCTAAAAATAAAATTTAAATTTAAAAAAAACAAATTTTTCAAATGGGTTGTTTATTTTCTGGTAAAGGGAGTATTATTAAACAATTTTATAAATAAATTTTAGACATGTACACACGATAGATGCAGTTCTTATATCGTATCCAGATCCAGCACATTTGGGAGCATTACCTTATTTGGTTGGCAAGCTTGGTTTAAACTGTCCGATCTATGCAACAATACCTGTTTATAAAATGGGTCAAATGTTTATGTATGATTTATACCAATCACATATAAACGTTGAAGAATTTGATACATTCACATTAGATGATGTGGATTTAGCATTTGATAAAATTATACAATTAAAATACAATCAAAGCGTTTCTATGAAAGGTAAAAATTACCGTTGTTTGTATTCAAATGTAGTAATGTTTTTCTGCAATAGGAAAAGGATATGGTGTAACAATTACACCGTTACCAGCAGGACATATGATTGGAGGTACTATATGGAAGATCATGAAGGTCGGAGAAGAAGATATTATTTATGCAAATGATTTTAATCACAAAAAAGAAAGACATTTAAATGGCTGTGAGCTTGAAAAATTACAAAGGCCTTCCTTACTGATCATGGATGCATATAATGCTAATTATCAGCAAGCCAGAAGGAGAGCAAGAGATGAAAAACTAATGAGTAAGTTGTATTGTTACATTCTAATTTGTTAATAATTTATATAATTTTACATAGCCATTTTGTATTGTTTATTTTTATGTTCTTTATAGTTAGTTTAGGTTTGTTTATTTATTGATTAATAATTTGATATATTTGTTTATTTTATTTTTAATTTGTTTAATTTTTTTGTTTATGTTGTATTTTTATAGATTAATTTCTTTATTAAATATAAAAAAATTATGAAAATAATCCAGAAAAAGAAAGTGCTTTATATATTTTCGTTTAAATTTTATTATTCTTCATTTGTTTATATTTTGATTTTTCGTTATTTTTTTGTTTGTTTTTGGTTTATTTTGTTATTGAAGTAAAAACTTTTATATTGAAGTGAGAGTTTGAAAAAGCGGAGAAATAAAACGTAAACCAATTAAGAGGAACGGGTGGAGATATGGCGAAAGGGAGTGAGTTGGTCTGGGGACGCGTGCATTCCCAGAGTGGCTGTGCATAAATAAAAAATATAACACAGACGTTGATATTTAATTTTTAGTATAATTATATTATAAAAAAATTAAAGGTTTTACTTCTACTGTGTGTCTTCCATGCACACTCACAATTTTTTTTTGTTATTTATTTTGATGTTTATATTTTGTCACTTTCTTAATTTTTTTTTCATTTGTAGCTTGAAGCACTTTTTCTTTGAAAGTTATAAAAAAAAGTTTGATACAAGTTATTCAAAATATTTTTCTGTACATTTAGAAAAAAGAAAATGAAAATCCAACCAATAGTAGCCGAGATATAAAAAATCACCCTTATCTTGTGACGCACAAGGAAATTTTGGTTATTTTTTTTTATTTTTTAAAATCATTTTCAAGGAAATTGATAATATGATTTTTTGTTTAATTTGTGTTAATTCAATTTTGTTTGATGTTTGACTATTTTGTTTGTAATAAACCACGAACTGCAACCGAACCATATATTGAAAAAACAAAAAGACTGCATTTCTGAAGCGAGTTAATTGGCTTGAACCATAATTTAGCAGTTTGTGTTTTCTTTGTTTTTTCAGTTTTAATTACATTTTTTATATATTTAAAAAATTAGTACTTAATTCTTTTTATGTTAATATCAGAAAAATTATTGATAGTTGCGATTATGAGAGAAAATTTGCACAAATTACAGAAAATTAAAAAAGAAAATCATTTCAGTGCTGCTGTAATCACAAATAATGTGCAAACATCCTGGTTTGTATGAGCCTTGTGTGGGAAATATAAGGTGGTTCTATTTTTATGAGAAAAAATTTAATTTCTATGACAACATAATAAGAAACATCGTGCGAAACGAATTACACCAAAACACTCCAAATCTCGCCGAAACAACATGAATTGCACCGAAACTTCCAGAAATTAACAAAAATGCCTCGACTAGCACCGAAACTCTGTGAAACCCATCTCCGAGATCGGGAACAGCAAAGCATTCATTTCTGAATGAATACAATTGCATCGCATGAGCACTGACGTCACATAAATATGTCTTTCATGTTTATGTAAAAATTCTTTTAATAATTTTATTGGGAATTAGAACAAAAGAAAAACAGTAAAAATATTCACAAAATTGAAATGGGCTGGCAATAGGACGATATATACGTATTATAGTTTTTTTTGTAAAAGCATTTATAGACGTGGACGTTTCGGAGGCATAGAAAAGTTAGCAAGAATATTGTATTGTACATTATGTGAAAATTCTTCAGATATACGGGGACCCCAGAAGACGGGGATCCAACAGTTGTGATGGAATCCTATTGCCAGCCCATTCCCGTTTTTAATTCTTAGAAGGACGTCGCAACTATACTGTTATATTCAGAAAAGTTTAATTTAAAATTTACTAAATGTTTTAATTTAATAAAAAAAAATATATATATATATATATATATATATATATATATATACATATAATATTTCGATTTACATGTCAGAAGAAATAAAATTGTCCTCTATTTTTTTCTTTTCTTTTTAATTTTTTTTATTCATGTACATACCGGGTGACAATTGAAACAGGTATGGGCCTATATGTTTTGTACTTACGAATATTTTCTTATGAAATTTATTTGGGTTAAAATACATTTAAGACCCTACTTAACCATTAAAAATTTGAAAGAAATCATTTTAAAAATGAATGTGAAATAAAACCAATTTTGTACTTTTAAATTTAACATTTTTTATTTTTTATTTGCTAGTCCATTTTAAATATAAATCTCAATTTTCAGGTTTTTTTTAACATTTTTTAAAACATTTTCTTATAACACAAAAAATTTATAATTTTTTTAAGGCATTATCAAAACAAGTATCTTTGGTGTTGTTTGATAGCAAAGAAATCACTTACGTGATACCATGGTACCAAAGGGGTTGCATTTGAAAAAATTAAGTTACAACCTAAATACTAATTATGTCATTTATAAAAGCATGCAAATCATTCAATTTTGAATAATGTGGCAAAGTTATATTTTTTCCAATAATCCCATTGTATTTAGATTATATATATTTTTTAAAGTTCATTTAAATTTATTTTTCAAAATGAGGTTAAGTTACCAAAACTTCTGAAACATTCTCAATTTAAACGTAAAATTTACTAACATATTTAAAATTGCAAAAATACACTGGGTGTTCTATTTAAAAAATCAAAATGAATGTTATTACTGGTTAATTAGAAATGATATTTTAGAAAATTTTATCAGAAAAATAGGGTCTTTTCTTCTGTATTCTATATTTTAATGCATAAAAATTTCATTAAAAAATATTCATAAATAAAAACGATATTGGCGTGTACCTGTTTTAGTTGTCACCTGGTATATTAAATCAATTATTTCTTTTTTTTTTAATTTTGCTTAATTTGTTTATTTTGTTCACTATTTGTTTTTGTAAAAAAATTGTTTTTAGTTTTGTTTGTTGTTTTAATTCATTCTTGTTTATTATCATTTGTGTTTTTTTGTTTATTTTCTTGCTTAATTTGTATTCTTTTATTTGTTTTAATTTAGTCTTTGTTTTTTTGACATTGATCTTTACTCTGTTAAATTTAAATGGGACTCTTATTTTTGGACTAATTTTGTATGAAATTAAAATTTTATTATTTGCAGAGATGTAGAATTATTTTTCAACTTGGCTGATTTTATTGTATTGTGCATTACGTTAAATAGCTTGATTTTGGAAAGTTTTGAATCTAAAATAAAGTGGCTGTTAAAATAATATTGTTGCTGTTAAGCTAAAATGTTTTAATACTCAAAATGGAAGTGTAGTACTTTGTAGTTCATTGTGGTAAAACATTGTAAGACAAATAATCGTAGTTAAATAGCTTTTCAACTTTTTTACATGAATGAACTACATGATGCAACGCTTTTGTTTTCATAAAAACAGCAACGGTATATAATTAACATCAACGATATATGATTTGAAATAAGCAAAAATGCTTATCACTAAATCAAATTGGTCTTCTTTATTAGATTTTTTAAATTGCTTTGTTTTTTGGATAACATTTTTTTTAAACGTTTTATTAGCCTGTATAATTGTAAATTAATATTTTACGGTTAGTAATTTATGATTAAAATACTACCTTTAATAAAATAAATTTGATTGAAAACTAATATTTTATTTTAATTACAGCAAATATCTTACAAACTTTACGAAACAACGGAAATGTATTAATAACAGTGGATACAGCTGGAAGAGTATTGGAACTTGCTCATATGTTAGATCAATTATGGCGTAATAAAGAGTCGGGTTTGTTTGCATATTCTTTAGCATTATTAAGTAATGTAAGTTATAATGTAGTGGAATTTGCAAAGTCCCAAATTGAATGGATGAGCGATACATTGATGAAGATTTTTGAAGGAGCCAGAAATAATCCATTCCAATTTAAACATTTACAATTATGTCATAGTCTAGGGGAATTGGCTAAAGTGCCCAATCCAAAAGTTGTATTGGCCAGTTGTGCCGATATGGATTCAGGATTTTCAAGAGAATTGTTCTTACAATGGTGTTCAAATCCTAATAATAGCATCATTATTACAACGAGGTATTTATAATGGTTACATTTTTTTTAATTGCAATTTGAACAGTCATAATGGGAAGATATGTTTACAGTAGGTGTTCAATTCATTTAGATTGGCAAACAAATTATCCATTCAATTGAGCTAAAAATCAGTGTAAAAAACGTAATACACACACGTTTTTTACACTGATTTTTAGCTCAATTGAATGGATAATTTGTTTGCCAATCTTCAGGCCTATTCTATAAAAAATGGCTAAAGATATTTTTATGTAACAACATTGTTACCTTACATTGATTGATGACTGATCTAAAAACAAATTGTTAATTTAACAGTTTTAACAATATTTTGTGGTTACGTTTCTGAATACGGATTCTGTTCGATATTGTTAACTCGACAATTGACCCCGAGTTAACGATTTTTTACATCTTTATCTCTTATAGATTTGCTTACAAAATAGGCCTGATTAAATTTGTTTTAATGCATATTTTAGGGTTTTGTTCTGGACAAGTTATGAATCAGTACCAAATATTTTTTTTTGTGTTTGGAACTTTGAATAAAAATGTGTTGAAAATGAAAAGCTTCTAAATAAAGACTTGACAGTTTAAGTTTCAAATTAGTACGAAAAGTGCGTGCTGTGTTGGAGCAACAAATTATGATATTTGTCAGAGTTGTCTTGGAACACAAAAATCAGATTTTGAAATTTTGTGGAAATGGAGAATTTTGATTAGAAAATTATAGTCCACAACAATCTTGTGAATAAACCTTAAACTGTCACACAAAGTGTTTTTCAATTTCAATTCTGCATCCGCCTTTTACTATTCCACCATATTCGGACATCAAATATTGAATTTGATTTATATATCAGTGGAACGTTCATCTAGAAATAGATGGCTCTAATGGTCACCTTATATTAATTTCAGTCGAGATTAAGACTTAGTTGATTTAACTTTTCTTCACAGAACATCACCTGGTACATTAGCCCGAGATTTGGTCGATAATGGTGGAAATAGAACGATTGATTTAGAGGTGAGGAAACGGGTAAAATTGGAAGGTGAAGAATTAGAAGAGTATGAAAGAATACAAAAAGAGAAATCAGAATATAATGGAAACAAATAGTAAGTCAATGATAATCTAAAAATCCATATTTTTGGCAAAATGATCAAAGAGCGCAAAATTTATTTCAATTTGGGTTTTGTGGGAAAAACTTTTTTTATAATAAAAATTCAAGTAATAATAGCCTAACCTAACCTAATAAAATGTTTAAAATGAAACATTTATTTACAGCATTTTTTAAAGAAACTAAAGTTTTTTAATCTTTGAAATAAAAGTAAAAATAGTATACGATATACATTAATTTTTAGTGAAGACGATGATTCCGATTCAGATGATGATATTGAAATGAGCGTAATATCAAAAGGCAGACACGACATTGTAATCAAGCAAGAAGGTAAAATCCATGGAGGCTTTTTTAAAGCTACAAAAAAACAGTACCCAATGTTTCCGTTTCACGAAGATAAAATAAAGTCCGATGATTATGGTGAAATTGTTAAACCAGAAGATTATAAGTTAGCAGAAACTACTGCCGATGTTGATGAAAATAAAGAGAATCTTATTGTAAAAAAGGAGGAAGAAGAACCAATTGGTATGTATGCCTGATTGGCGTGGTAGATTGGCTCATAGAGTATAATTATTGGTGTTCTAGATTGTTTTCCTAGAACCTATATTTCTAGAAGAAGGGCATATAACCTTTTATTCTGACTATTTTATTTAAATATGCTACTAAATATGTTTTTTTGTAGTCGAGGTACCTGAAATTCCAACAAAATGTATTGTTTTGAATAGAACCGTACAAGTAAATGCACAAGTTCAATATATAGATTTTGAAGGCAGATCAGATGGAGAATCCTTATTGAAAATTTTGTCGCAGTTGAAACCTAGGCGGTTGGTTGTTATTAGAGGTAATGAAGAATGCACGGATTTAATAGAGAAATACTGTAAGGATCATATTGATGCTAAAGTATTTACGCCATGTAAATTAGAAATAGTTGATGCTACCAGTGAGACACACATTTATCAGGTAAGTAATTAATTATATTAAATTTATTTTAAAAACTATAAATTCAATAATCTTCGATTATCATATCCAAAAACCTAACTATTGTAATTATTTAAGAAATTGTTATGTATGATTTGAAGCTATGGCATGCAAATTTGGCCGTCTTTAAGTGTTTGTTTATTTAATTTTTATAAATATTAATATCAATTAAAATTAGGCCAATCATACAAGAAAAGAAACGAATTGTTTCAAATTTTTTGAACCGTAAATAAAAACCGAAATTTTAAATTGAACTGATGATTGATCCGATTATTCGAAAGTTCTTTTTGAAAATTTCTGATATTTTAATTAAATCAAAATTTATGTTAAAATAGAAATGCATTTTTTTAGTTTATTTTTGAAAAGTATTACAGCGTTTACATAAAATTAAATTCTGGAAAATAATTTAATAATACGAAAGAGAAAATCAAAAATTATAATTTTTTTTCAAAATAAAATTTCCAAAAATAATAGGTACTTATTATTTTTAAGTTCTTGGCTCAATAAATAAATGTGTTTTTATTGATAATTTTTGAATAATTTGAAAAACTTATAATTTTTACAGAAAATTTTTTTCTAAAAAAAAAAAGATTTAATTTAATTTGAATTGTTTTGAAAAAGTTTCTTGGAAAATTTTGAAAAAAAATCAGTTATAATTGACGAGTGAATTTTTTAAACATTTTAATTGCATTTTCTCATTTGTTTTGTAAAACCACTTGTACGAAATTTAATTTAAAAAAATAATCACATAGTAAAGGCTACTACCACCATTCAATTTTTAATAAAATTAATTACAATCATTTATTTGCAGGTACGGTTAACCGATGCATTAATATCTCAATTGGAATTTCAAAAGGGAAAAGAAGCTGAGCTGGCTTGGGTTAATGCACAAATAATTCTAAGAGAAAGTCAAACAGATGCCAAACCATTAATCGATGATGAAGAAATGCAAGGTATATTATTGCTTATAAATTTTTGTTCATTATATATATATATCCTTTTTCTATTTACCATGTAATGGTGTCGGGTATAGTTCATTACTTACCTATAACTATTTTTTTAAGTGGACGAAGAAGAGACAAAGATATTTACATTGGAACCACTACCTATACACAAACAAATACCGCACGATACCGTTTACATAAATGAATTAAAATTATCTGAATTCAAACAATTATTATCCAAATCAAATATTACTTCTGAATTTTCTGGAGGTGTTCTATGGTGTTGTAACGGTACAGTTGCTATTAGAAAGGTAATACAATTAAAGTAATCTATATAGATTTATAACGATTTAACAATTATTATTATTTTAGATTGAAACCGGCAGAGTCATTGTTGAAGGATGTATTTCTGAAGACTATTACAAAGTGCGAGAGCTGTTATATGAACAGTATGCAATCCTATGAACGTAAACAAAAATAATTTTAAATAATTCATTATATATTATAATAAAAGCAATTTTTTATATGAAACTACACTATTTGTCTTTTGTACATTATAAATGTAGATTTTATTATAACTTTTAAACATTATTTTCATTTATACGGAGAAAGTGTTTACTTAGATATTGAAAAGGTATTATCAGTATTTGTGTAATAAATGATTTTTTTATTATTTTTCAATTTTTAAATATGAATAACTAATTCAGGTAACATCAAAAATGATCTACAATTGGGCCAGGTATAATCTTTGAAATATATTAAAGCTGCAATAAGTGCAGATTTTGATATTTCTTTTAATAAAATTATTTTGTCAATCCCATCAGTTTGTGCAAATGTTATAAGATATTAATTGACAAACTAAAAAATATCATTATGAATATGATTTTAATTTATATTAAGCTCCATATGGCAAAGCTGGTCAAGGAATATTTTAACGTTTGCTGATGAGTTTCATCTATTATTTATGGTGCACATTTCAGTGCATTATTTAATGTTATAAATTAATTACAATCAAATAGTAGAAAATATATTTATAAATAAAATGAGTTGGATATACAATCATTTTGTTTGAAAATATTACACTTAAATTTGAAATGCAAATGCTTACTTTTTTCTGGCTCTTCAGTGTATAGAAAATAAACATATGACTCGGGATAACATAAATTATTTGAAAAAATATCACTAAATACAAAAACTTCTAAAATGCACAGTTTTCTGGTAATTGAATGTTACCACAGTGTACAGAAATATCTCAAGTACGCTAAAATTATGTATTATTTAACTTAAAATGAATACAAAGGTGCTCCTCGTGTTTTGAAGCAACAAGTCACATATTAAATGATACCCCAACTATATTAAAATACAAACAAAAAACATAATATTTGCAGATTGATGCTATTTGTGATTTCTTTTTAACTTATTGAAATTAATGCAGAAGACTAGTCACGAAATTACGAAATTAATAATGTTAATCTGTGAAGTTTCTGGTTACATTTGCGACCACGCGTTTTAATCACGAGTTTAGGTTGGTAGGTCTATCATTCTGCCTTTTTTCTAATTGTGTGTGATAGACTAGTTATGTATTTCTTACAATTGTCTAGCCGGCAATTCATATAAGGTAAGATTGTTACCTATAATATATTATTAATTAAAATACGTAACACCGATAGATTCAATTTGGTGTTGTCTGTTGATGTATATTTACATACAACGGAGTCCTAATAATTTTTAGGGTGAAATACACGAACAAGTAAAACTATTGCAAGTCCACCATCTATGAATACTTGCAAATAAATTGAGTAGTGTAAACACTCTCAGATAGTAAGTAAACTTTAAAGTTATCGATTTACTTGCTGGTGCATTAAACCTTTTAATTCTAACTGAAAATTCTCCTAGTTCACTGTCGCACTAATTCATATTTTTATTATGATTTGCGTGTTGTAGAAAACAATAAAGTATGTGTTTTTTTGTACACTTACAGAACCACAGAACACAAGATCTTGATAATAATTATTTATTTTTAGTCTGAAAAACTATGAAGTTTTATATGTATTCAAGTGAGGAATTTAACATGTTCAACATTTAGTAGTTGTGGGATATAGTGCAACTTTAAAATTTAAAATTTAAACTCTCCTTTTACTTTTTATTAAATTTGAATAGTTGTAATGTAATAATAATTGGTTTTTAAATTGTAATTTTTAAATATATTGAACTTTGACAACAAATGTTTGAAACAAAAACATATTTTGTTCAACATATTCAGTGGTGGATTTACGCACAGGCCGATGAAGCGGCCGGTTTAGTCCCGTCCGTATAGGAGCCCCCAGATCATTGTTGATAGAAATAGTATTTTAGTAATTAGTAATAGAAGTGATATATAAATTGATATATAAAAATGTATTTATGGCATGTGTTATTATGTATATAAGTGGGTAATTGTCCAGCTTATATCTGCTAAACTATGAAAAAAATATTTGTATAAAAGCTGTTATTTATATATAAAAATAATTTACAGTACCACTTCTGGTCTTACCGAGACTAAATTTCATTTCATTTTCATTCTTTAAAATGAAAACTCCTCAAAGTTTATTATTTTTGAATTCTCTGGTTATATCTGCTAAACTATCAAAACATATTTGTATAAAAGTTGCTATTTCTATATAAAAATAATTTACAGTACCACTTCTGGTCTTACCGAGACTAAATTTCATTCTTTTAAATGGAAAACCCTCCAAAGTTTATTATTTTTAAATTTTCTGTTCAATTGTCATCCAAAAACTTTATTATACGTATATGCCTAAAGTCAATACCTACTGAAATATTTGTTTTTAACTTGATTTGCAAATATTTAAGTCCATATCTATTTATGTTACTTCAAATATTTTTTAACAATTACGCAATAATTCATTTAAGCAAAGTTGCTCACTTTCTTATTAGCTATTAATGTGAAAAACTTTTTTGATAATTTATTTAAATTTAAAATTTAAGTTTTGTAATAATAATTTTTTGTATTTCTTTAAGTTTATCATTTCTATGCAGTTGTTTATTTGCAATAATAAATAGAAAATATTAAGGATGCAAAAAGGAATTGCTCTACAAGACAGCATAAACAACAAATAAATAGCAGACGGCCTCACGAGGACACACACGAAAATTTGGAAAAACAATGACAAAGTTGCTATGTTAGCCTATTTTACAGCTTATCCAACAATCTATAGAAAACAAGCAGTTACTGACTTCAATGTGTTAAGATACAAAATAATAAAGTTTTAAAATTGCATAAACTAACTAAAACCCTATAAATTGCATTTGGAGCAAACATTGCACCAATGTAACAAAATAATAATAATAATACTTTTTGAAAGACAACTGAACAAGGTATTCAAAAATAATAAATCACTAGGGTGTTCTATTAAAAAAACTAGAATCTTCAATGCGTACTAAAACTTTTCCCCCATGTGTTGGTGGAGGGTGGAGCATAGTATAAAAGTAAAGGTAAATCCGGTCGGTCTATTCGACATACTTTTTGCGGGTTTTGACACCGACCGACACTGATCACGTGAGCTTTCTTTTCCGCAATTGACCATCTAAAAAGCGCCATCTATTGGTTTTTTATTTTTTTTTCAAAAGAGAAAAGTAATAAATTTGTAACTTTTTTAATTTGGAATTTTTTAATGAAACAAAAACCAAAATATGCAGATTTTAGAGATTAGATGATATGAAATTTTGGTATAAATTTTATAGTTATCTTGTAAATTGCTAAAATCCTTCTTTTTGGCATTTCTTTATATATTGTTATAATTTTGTTATTTTCTTGACAACTGTCAAGAAGGATTTTGCTGTGGAGCGTTATTCGGCTCAAGAAAGCAAAGAATCTGTTAAATTCGTCATCAAAACTTTTTTTGTTGATAATTTCAACTACGCTTTTAGGCGAGCGCTTAAAACATCTTGGAAGATCTCGTTCGGATTGTTTGAATCAATGTTCAAACAGAAACAAAAAGACGTGCGGCGTAATTGGGATTATATGACCGTACTTTAGGAAGAATTAGACTTGAATAGGCATTCATACAAAATTTAAACTGTTCAAACTAAATCCAATTGATATTCAGACGTTGGCAATACATATGCGTATTGTTACAAACTTAATGCAAGCAGAAACCTATATTTGAAACTTTTGCTTTTCTGGCCGTGTCAACAAACAATTTTTTGTAAGGAACAGAAAACATTTGTTTTATTTACGAGAACAAGCAATTTAATAAAAAAATAAGGTGTTTGGTGCACAATATGGGGCATTTTCAATTTTGGATTAAGGACAGTAGCGGCCCCTATGCAAATTATATTTTGGAGACACTCAATTTAAAATATGAAACCACTGTATAAAAAATCAAAGCCTTTTATTTTGAAGATGTCATAAACAATGCAGTCCATTTTGTAACGTCTAATGAACAC
>JARJEC010056273.1:0-13780 GCA_030264575.1 Tachinus sp. AB-2021 | reverse complement strand
TGTTATTACTAGAAATGGATAGGAATTGAATTGTGGTATTAACTAGGTATACCGAAGAAGAAGACCTATCCTTAAAATATGAAGAAAAAGGACATTAGATAAAACTACAAGAACAGAGAGTACAACGTTACACGACACAGAACGAAAGGAAAAAGATGCCCTGCCACAAATAAAAGAGAAACTTGAATACCGAAATTTGAAATGGAAGCAACACGGCGAAGCATATACAAACAAACAGTATCACTTTATTCAAACCAATAGAAGACTAGGAAGAAAGGCACACATTGGTGGCAACAGCCTGCAGGAATACAAAACCAAATAAACCCAAATTAAACCGGAAGTAGATAAAATTCTGATTAAACGCGGCTATTTTAGTAAGGAGCAAAAGTACAAATAGATTAGAAAAATGGAGAAGGTCAAAGAAGGGAATAGTTTAGGCCAATATAAGAGGTATGATAGTATAAACCTGCACCCATAAACTGCAGAATTGAATACTACAAATGTTTACGAGAGAATGTTTGCAGTGTATAAAGAAAATATAATGTCCTATTTCTACTAGGTCAAATATGGGTGCAAGCAGTTCAAATGGGGCAGAAAATCCATTCATGATGATCCAAAGTGCGGAAAACCTATGGAAGCACGAACTAACAAAATCGTCAAGAAACTTGATCGCCGAGTAAAATATTTTTGAATGCTAGATAAATAGGAATATCCGAAACGAGTATTTTTAAAATTCTACTTGAAGATTAGGAATTGAGCAAAGTGTCAGCACGATGGATTCCCAAGCCTCTTAGTCCCGAACAAAAACTGTGTAAACAACAAATTTCCGAGAAAAATGTGACTGCTTCGTCCCAAGATGAATCTATAGAATTGTAAATGGGAATGAGGCTTAGATACACCACAAAAAAGAGTCCATACAATGGGTTTAAAGAGGCTCTCCACCATGTAAAGAGGCAAAGAGGCAAAGAGACATTTTTTGCGGGAGTGCAATCACCTAATTGAGTATATGCCAAAAGAGACTACAATAACGAGAAATGTCTATAAAGACGCAATAAAGAACTTGAAAGCTATACACAAAAACCACATACATTCTGATTCTGCAGACCAACTGCAGAGTGCATAAATCACAAATTATTGAAGCAGTAAACAATGAATGCGGCTTTAAAGAACTACAACATTCACTTTACAGTCCCGACCTCGCTAATTGTGACTATTAACTTTATCAAAAACTCAAAAACACTCAAAACTGCGTCGCTTTTTATAGAATGTCGTCTTGTAAAACTCTTTGCAGTCTATGTCCAATCTTCTTACGTTCCACCCTCTGCCATGAGAGAGCGAAAGCGAGAGAGAGAGAGAGAGACGAGAGAGAGACGAGAGAGACGAGAGAGAGACGAGAGAGAAAGAGAGAGAACATTTATAGTCAATATCAATAAGAACTTTTACAATTTATATTTAAAGACTAAGAGTAAATCAAACTAACACATGTACCATATGTGGCAACAAAAACATAAAAGTATGCAAAAGAGTTCAAAATAATGTATACAATTTATGCAGTAAATCATTCACACTTCAGCATCAAAAACTCATGAATGCTATAAAATTTATGATTATGAATTTTTGCAAAAAGTAGAGTGAAGAATGGGAAGTCTTAAATTAATATCGTCAGATCAATCTATCTATTGTGCGCTAGAGAATTTACATTTGTAAAAAAAAAAATTAACCAGGCAAACAGTTTCTAGAACAATCATGCAGTGCAAAGATAATATTCCATGTTTTTCAAAGAGTGGTTTACACGATACTAAATAACTTTTTTTCAAACATGAAATTTTTTGCATTAGATTAGTTCTTTTTAAGAACTTTCCCAGAAAGCAGCAGCGTAATGTAAATAACATTCATCAATTGAAAAGTAAACCTGTTGTTTAGCAACATCGAAACCTAATTGCAACAGTTCTTTTGATGGCGTAATAGCCAGTAGATAGTTTAGATACGATGTAATCAATTTAAAAACTCCACTTCAGATTATAATCTAATTTTAAGCCAATAGATCCTACTTGGTTAGAATAAATGATTTGGTGTTCTTCAATATTTAACATAGGAATATTACTTTAAAAGATACAAATTGAGTTTTTTAAGTTAGTAGTACACCATCTTCTTATTAAAATCAAATCATTTTCTATAATATGAATTAACATATCTTAACCGCTCCAATTTATATTCTGATCATCTGCAAATGAACTAAAATTGCCAAAAATAATGATATATATAGCAAATCATTAAGGAAGAATAAGAACAAAATAGGTGCTAAAATTGTTCTTTGTGGAGCTCCTCTGATAGTACTTAAATTATCTGATAATGAAACACAATTGAATAAACTGATTTCTGTTTCTTAAGAAATCTGTAAACCATAATAGAGTATTGCTCCCACAACCATAATGTTCAAGTTTTTGAAGCAGAATTAAGAGATCCGCAATCAAATGCTGTAGCTAGATCACAGAACATTGCTACAATAAAGTCACCACAATTGTGCTCATAAAGATCTTGAGAAATTGCGGCATTCTTATCACTGGTAAAACCAAATTGATATTAAGAGAAAACAGTGTTTGTTCTAGAATGATGATAATCTGATTTTAAGAATTTTTTCTACTAAATGAAAGCAGAAGAAGTCACAGAACCAAAAATATAGAGAAAATGTGCAAAGAATACTCGAAAAATATGCAAAGGTACTCAGAAAGTTGCGGAAGATACAAAGTTCTCTCTGATGATTTATTCATTGGTGGTGCGAAGAGATTAAGAAAATATTCAATTTCAAAATGAAGATTTGGAAATAAATATATTACATTATATGGAAGGTAGCAGGTATAACTATCTCAACGAGGTGACATTCTCGGCAGGTCGCCAGTCATCTCCTCGTATCGCTAGTAAAAACCCATTTACCTGGATAATATTTAATAATATTTGACGCCTACATTTCGTTATCATTCCATCAATTATTAAATTTATTAGTCACCATTAACAAAATCACAATTTCACAATAATTTCGATTTTACACGTGCATTTAGTGGCTCTCGTGCATCAGCTTGCATGCGTTTATTCACCATCACACGCGAGGTCAATTATTGGACCGGATACTTCACTGATTTTTATTTATTAATGCGTAGCTTGTAATAATTAGTTGCTTGCCGAAGATAATTTGTGTGGAAACGGAGCAACGTGATTGCAGTTGCACCCATTTTCTTCCAGATAAGACCGATTAAATGGGACAATTTTGTAAGTTTTCAAATGCGCAGTAAAAAAATATTAATTTCTTTTTAGTGAGTATTGTTTCATAATCCTTTAGTTGTAATAGCTACAAATTTGGTTCCAAAAATTATATAAAATAAAATAAACAATTTATATTAATAATTAATTTTTCTTGTAAATTTATATTTTTAAATTAATAAATATTAATATTAGTAGTACCAAATTTGAGATCACGAAAATAAATAGATAAAAAAACCATTTGTTAATAATTACTAATAAAAATTAACGTTTAAAAATGTCACAGTTTACTAAATAAATTAAAACTAGAAAAACATGCAAAAATGTGAAAATAAAAATATGTAAAAATAGGGAGCATAAAAAAATTAAAAGACTTAAAATATTGTAAAACACAAAATGAATTGAAATAATTAAAGGAATTAATTTAATTTAATTTAAAATAAAGCAACGCTATTCATTAATTAAATGATAATAGTAATATTTGTAAACAAATCTAAATCTGCTCATACCAATCATCAAGAAAAATTAAAAAAAAAAAATGATGTAAATCAAATTCGATTGAAATTTTGTTAAAAATTAGTATAAAAATGATCGTAATGACAGATACATTTTTTAGTTTTAATAAATCGGTAATTAATTTTGAATGGCTTAAACTGATGGTATTAATTGAAAAAGACATTTTATTTAATATATTACACTTAAAATAACAATCTAATTGGATTATTTCATTCCTGCTTATGTTTACAAATGCTATCAAAAAAGTTTTGTTTACATCCAGCAATGAATGAATGACGTTTTACTAAAGTAAATCAATGAACGTCCTTCATTTGTTATTTATCAAATATTCTGATGTAAATTATGATGATCTGATACGGACTTTATTATGTACGAATGCGATTGCTTCCTGTCAGGCGGCTCTTGACGTCTTGTTTTTCAAAACATAATTCGTACAATTGAACAATTGGGCAATTATATTATTTTTTTGCGAGAGTAAAAATAGCAACAAATATAAATACATTAATATCGCCATTATACAATTAGCCGGGAGTAAGTATTAATTTCCTTGACAAAATCTTGATGTTACATTGAACTGCAACTGAAACGCAATCATTTTTGAATGCGATGAAGCCCACTTTTATGCAAGGCGAAGGAAAGTGACTTTTGCTGCTTACTTGAATAGCTGCCAATATGGGAAGGTCAATGTTAAGCGCTCCAGGAATTTTGGTTTATAAATACTTTTTGTACTTTAATTATCATCAATCAGACCAAAAAACTCCGACATAACAAACAGTTGGCTAGTTTTGTAAAAAAATATTTTAATAACAATAATGAAATTTATTTTAATATAATCTTATACAACTAATCGTTGTTCAGGCATTTAAAATAATTTAGAAAGTTTATCAAAACTTTAATTTCATGCTATCAAAAATGTACTTTTTGGTTTTGCTATATTAAATCAATAAACAATTATTGAGAAATGCTAGAATATCATTATTAAGTATTAATCTGTTTTATACTTAAACATCTAAATGCACATAAATAATGATAAAAATGCACAGAAAGAAATTTTGATCATCCAAAACAATTATTAATTTTCATAATTTGTGATTAGAACAATTTCACTTATTTTAACTTCCGATAACCATTAATATCGCGTTCACTTCGTGAGATATAACATAAAACTTAAATTAATAAAGATTGTATTCGTACCTGACTTAATGAACTGGAATGTAGATAAGAACTCTGTATATGCAACTCGATATTATTAATAAGTTGTTTGGGACCGGTAATCCATCCAATCCTAAGGCCTGGGCACAAAACTTTTGAAAACGAATCGAACCGTATGACGCGCCCTTCTGTATCCAATGACAGGAATGATGGCAAAACCTCGTCCAAGAAATGCAAGAAGTAGTATGCGTCGTCTTCCAAAATCAAAAGGTTGTATTTGCAGCAAATTTCGTAAATTTGTTTCCTACGTTCGGTCGGCATTGTTGATCCACATGGATTGGATGCTGAAACGAATAAAAATGTAAGTTTAATATAAATTTATAGAAACATCTTAAATCTAAATAGGTAGAACTCAAATAAAGGAACAATCAATGCGCAGTCTGAAAGTTTTGAGAAAAATTTACATGGTTTGATTGAGGTACGTAAGCATGCAACAACGCACGTTTTGGAAATAATCTTGTCATTTAAAATAAACAACGCCATAGTAGGTATTTGACTCATGCTATGGAAAATATCTATAATCTTGTAGGATTACCAAAACAAAGTATACAGGGTGTCCCGGGAAGAATCTGCTAAACTTCAATGGTGTACTACTTAAGCCATTTTAAGCAAAATAGTTATATCAACTCATTTCCGATTAGGAAAGGTTATTAAAGTATGGCTTGTTGAAAAAACAACCAACTGCTTAAAATTGTAAGAAGTAGGCTTTAAATATAAAGCAAATTCCTGTTTTGTTGTCACTTGTAAGTCAACCTAACTGGTAATTGAAATTATTTTTAAAAATATGCCTTTGACCTTTACCAATGAACAATATGCATATAATCATTTTATTTGCGGCTTTTGTCACGCTAACTTTAGAGCTGCCGTGCCAAAAATCATCGGCATTTCCCACATCATTATACATTACCAAATTGAAATATTCATCGATACGAATAGACGATTTAGAGAAACTAGATCGTTTAAACTAGAACACAAAAATAACATCCTTTAGACTTTATATGATGCGTTTTAAAATAGCTCGTACTACTATGTGAAAAACAGTGAACAAGTATTGCAGGTTTCTATCCGCAAAAGACTATGGAAAAATTTCAGAAATGGTGAAGTGAAGGAAGCAAAGAGAAATGGGCAAGAGAACTAATGCCGAAAATAAAAGGAGAATAAACCAGACGCATTATTACACAACGCAACTAACCGGGCATGGAGTTTTTGAAAAAGTATTTGCAAAGAATAAATAAGATAAAAATGAGGAGAATGTATATTATGTAATAGATGACTTAGAACACACGCTAACAGAATTCATGGAAAGAGGATAAAAAAAACTGAAAAAAAAATAGAAAAAAAATCGGCAGACATCGATTATTCATGGATGGCACTTGTAAACTTGTAACGCGAGTAATAAGAAAAGAGTTGAAGAGTTCAACAGGTCATATAAATACAAAATTAATAGTAATCATTGGAATTTAAATCGAAGGAGATGAAGTTGAAAGAAGCAACTAAAAAGATGAAGAAAAGAGTCAGGAGGGGGACCGGGCGCAACATGCAATGCCGTAGCTAGCCTGTATGAAATTTTTGCAAGGCTGAAATCAGCGCATCTCAAATTAAGATCCTATTTGAATTTAAGATAACAAGGACAGAGTGCATCAGGATTTTCGCAGAGAGTATTGTTATGCGCAAGTTATTCTCAAGGGCTCAACCTCACTACGTCCTAAAAAACTAGGAACAAACATGTACGTACAACAAAGGTTTACTGTAAACGTGTGGACTGGATTAGAAATCACCTTATTGACCAATATGTTTTTAATCGGTCAAAAGCTGCAAATTTTAGAAAAGAAACTTCCAATTCTTTTAGAAGATGTTCCTTTGGCAATTCGAGCACAAATGTATCTGCAACGTGCGTAATTATATTGATCAGGAGTCTAAAATCGCTCCATCCGCCGAAGAGTTCGTATGATTGACCATCACAATCTCCAGAATTAACCCCACTGGATGGGAGGGTGCACAATAGGACCATCAGGACCTTAGTGTAGGGACGCTTGACAAACAACCTCAGCAGAAAAAAAACCTACTGGATAATTTTCTTTGAGGCCAAATAAAACAGCTTGAGTATAGTCGCTTTCAAATTCTTAATTGTATCTTTGTAGACATTTCCAGTTATTGTAGTTGCTTTTAGCATATACTCAATTAAGAAAGTTCCCCAGACCAAAAAACTGTGGCTATTACTGTTCAAATTGCGCCATTGCTTTCTTGGGTAGTGGAAAGCCCTTAAAAAGCAATTGCATGGACTCTTGCTTTGTGGAAGGGTCCCAGTTTTGTACCCAAATCTCATCCACAGTTACAATTCTATTGAAGTAGTCTTCACCTGCGATAAAGCAGTCAAATTTTTGTCATCTGTCAGCAACGGTTCTCAATGGAAAGAAATAAAAAATGCCATTAGCAATAAATGTGGGTGAGAAGAAAAAAACAGTTAAAGAAAAAGAGGCCATTAACGAAAAATGCGGGAGATAACAAAGAAACAGTTAGTTGACGACAAAAAAGTCATTAACAAAATAAATGTAGAAGCGAATAAGGAAAGTCAAAAATTAGTTGGCAAAAAAGTCCTCAAAAATGTAATGGGGGAGGAGGGCGTAAAAAAATTAAAGAAGAAAATGAAACTACAAAAGATTGAGAACTTTACGTTTACACAGTTTTTGTTCGGGACTGGGCAGCTTGGCAATCCAACATACCGACACTTGCCCATTCCCAAATTTTCCAGCATAATTTTAAAAACACTTGTTTTTAATATTTTACCAATAATTGAAACTTTTACTCAACGGGCAACACCAAATTTTTAACTTTTTTTAAGGTTTCGTCAGTTCGTGCATCCAGAGGTCTTCTAAACGATGGGTCACCATGAATGGTGTTTCATTTGAACAAATATTTGATAGATATGGGAATAGGACGGTCTGTTTTGTTTATATTTTGAGACTATTCTCTCATGGATATTCTTCCGGCTACTACTGCCTTCTCTCGATAAACATTTCATAATGTTTCTGTGTTCAAGTTCCAAATCATTTTTACCTCTTTAAACTAATAAAGAAATGACAAATGGTAAGTAATTTGAACCAAACTTTGAGATGTCACAGAAACTTGTCAAGAGAAAATTGTTGCAATAACATCTTGTCTTCATAGCAGCTAAATAATATAAGAAAATTTTCCTTGTATGATACATTATCCAAAAATCAGAAATAAACAAAACAAAAAACACGATGTTTTTAACTAAAAAAAATTATTTATTAAAAACTGTAACTGTTAGCCACATCATAATGACCTTCATAAGTCGAAACTCAAGTCGCCTATATTTTTATTTTTAATAAATAAATGTTTGTTAAAAACATAGTAATTTTTGTTTTATTTATTTCTAATAATGAAGTACCACATAGTAGAGATCGAAACCATCCTTATAATTATCTTAAATGAGAATTACAGTACAGTACCGTCATAAGGTGGCCACTGAAAGGTGTTTTCTTGCAACGATAGACATTAACGTAAAACACAAGAGAGACACAAAACCAGCTCAAATTTTGTCTTTGGGTATACTTTGGAAGTCTCTTGCGTTATGCGTCCTATTCTATTGTTTCGCAAAAACGTCTTCCATATGCTATGCTAAGTTGGTTGCACTATAGTAGTTAATTTATTGTTAATGCAGTCAATAGATGTTTTATAAATTTAATATTAATTAAAAAATGTTTTCAATTGTCACTATCTATATTTTATAAATTTTTTTATTAACCAAAAAATGTTTTCAATTGACATTTTAATATAAAATATAAAACACAGAAAAGTCCTAAATTAAAACATTAATATTTTTCTTCTTATGGTGCGATCTCCGATTGGAGATTAACAATCCCTACAACAATTCGAAAACATACCTTTCTAAAAAAAATTGAATACTATACATTTTCAAAAAAAGTATGAGCCTTCATTTCAGCTCAGGAGATTATTTTAACCTAATTTTTCGAGCATCAGCAAAACAATTCTGTATTTAAATTCCAAACGTATACAACAACAATGTTGTTAAGCTTTCTTTGTTCTTGCCGGAATTGCAAAATTAAAAAAATACAGAAGATGGCACAAAATGACAAATATATTCCTATGTTAGACGTACCGTTTTGATTGCCGACATTTTTCTTTGGAAAAACGTAAAACAGTTTTTTTGTTAGTTTGCTACAGTTAGTTTGCTACAGCAAGAGATCAATTAAAAAAATAGCTGCTATGCCATTGGAATAGTCTTTAAAAGGTCTATACGTGGATGATGTTATTTTAAAGAACTAATTTGTCCGGACATGTATTTTAAGATAGATTTAAAAAAAGATTTCTATTTTTCAAAAATATATAACTTTGTATTTTAGATTATATTGCTTTTCTTCATTTTGGATAACCCATGTGTCTGCCTTTTCTTAATTATCAAAAATCGCAGTTTTGTATTCTATTTTTTCGACCAAAACATTCTTCAGTAGTAAAGTAGAAAACATTATTTACAAATATCTATTGGTAACACAAAAGAGATTTCTGCGAACTTAAAATCAAAACGAAATTTAAAAAAAAACTTAAACAATCTGGAGATATTTAGAGATTTTTGATATGATTGTTAGTTTCAATTAAATGCAAATTAGTAATTTAAAAAACCTGTTATAACGTAGCAACATTCAATTTTAGATTTTAAATGCATTTACAATCAAATTCGCACAAACTAATTGTCCAATAAAAAAATTGCCCTATCAATTAGTTTGTTTTATTTTTATTGTAATCACGAAAGCACTTAATGTCTGGCTCAATTCAAATTTTCATCGGCTTAATAAAAAAAGTGCACCTTGGAGGGGCATTGCACGATTCCAATTGGATCAAAGTCATATCAATCAAATTTTACTAATCACGCCACCGGACACAAAGATTCGCATATCAAAGTCATAATAATAGAAGAGACCTTGACTTATTCAAGTTCAAGGCACAAGACAAATTGTTGTTGATGCAAGTCATCGGAACAGCTGACGTTATTATATAAGCGAGAGATACGGTTTGCGCGAGATCATCGCTTCTTCAATTTAAAAATAAATGCAATGAATGACGTTAAGTAATAAATTTTAATTTTTTCTTATCTATGCAGTTCATTAATCAATGTATGTATATATTTTATTCTTGATTTTACTTATTTTAATGGCACATTTTTACGATTATTGTTTAGTAACAATTACGAAATGAATTATTATTAACATTGTGCAATTTAAACATATTTTATTGGTTTTTACATTGATCAATTTCTGCTTCGATTTTAATAGGACGGCGACGTGGAGACTTTTTAGCAAATTGCCAAAAATCTAACTTTTTATTAATAGAATAAATTGCAAAAGTTAATGAGTAAAATTTGATTTTTCAATTAATCAGCTTTAATATGCTAGGAGAAACGTTTGGTATAAAAATATTTTTAAAAATAAAATCTATTTGTAAGCATTTCATGATATTTTCAATGCCAATTATTAATGACATAATTAACTAATAATGCATTGGATTTCTCAACTCGCTTTGGAAACTTTTGTTTCGACTTGCAGGTCGCAATTCGCAATTGTCCGATTATTGCTCGTCTGTTGTTGTTTGTACTTTCAAAATATATCATAAAAAACTGCATATACAATAAATGTAATATATTGCATTAGAAAATGAAAAAAAGGTGGCAACACATGACAGCTTCTCACAAAAATCCGACTGTTAAGTGCTTAACGTACAAGAGCACACTACATTGAACCTACAGCTTTCTTCCTTTCTAAAATGACCCTTTATGGAGTTTGACAGCAATAATTACAAAAATATAAAAACTTCGCTCACAAATCTCAAAAATTATTCATTTACCTGTAGGATTAATGTAAAGCAGTTTAGGCATCTTAAGTCCGCTGGATTCTGTGCATTTTGCTTTCCAGTCTTCAAGAACTTTGATGAAATGTTCTGGAATCATGCCATACTGATCTTGATCAATGCCCAACAACACTGGTCTGAATGATTTTAACTGCAAATACATCAAAACAAAACTGATTAATTGTATCAATTCTATGCAACATCTGCTTACCACAGATTCCGTTCCTGCATACAATGGATTTTGTACAACCATAGCATCACCTTCCTGGATGCACATCTCAATAGATCTGCTGATACCGTCCTGTGATCCACTGCTAACCAAAACTTCGCTTCTATCCCAATTTGGAGGTTTGTGGTTAAGCAACGTGAAATCCTTTAAAGTTTGCAATAGTGGAGGATATCCTTGTGTGGGATTGTATTGTAATGCAGCCGCTAGTTCGGCACCTCCAACTGCAAATGACGTGCCATCCTTCAGCGAAACATTGATGTTATCAAATGGAAAAGTGACCTCATTCGGCATACCCTCGGCAAGTGAAATTGCACCCGTTGGAGCATTGTAATGTCGCTTTGCTATATAAAAAAAATTGATTAGTATATAACCAAAATTGGGTACATCAAAGTTATTATTTTATATACAAACAAGTAAAAAAAATGCAACTAAAAATATATGTATCATCCTTAATGTCACTTTTGATATTAACATGTATATTTTGATCACTTTGACCATTTCTGTAAAATGACCAAATTGGTAATTTTTTAATTAGTTCCTTTAAATAACAAAATTATTTTTTACATAGAAATTGTTTTGCACTTAATGACAAGTGGTATGTTTTAACTATTTGTCATAATTTTATCATATCTATTTAGCTTCCTGTTATAAATATTGTACAAAACATTGTGATTAATTGTATTGCAATTAATCCGAATGATAATATGACTCGCATGACGTCAACCATCACTTATTGTGAAAAATGTGGTATTATAATCATTTGCGCAAGAAAACAAATAAATTGATCGTTTATATTTATTGAAAGAATTATTTTAATCTAATCGGTTAATAGTCGCATAATATGCATTACAAAACAAATTACAAGTGGTAATATTTTAAAATATTTCTGTTTGTTTTTAAATAGTTTCAAAACTATAAAATTTTGCAAACTAAACATGTACAGCCCGCCAAAATTAAGTTGAACCAAAGTTTAAATATTCGCGTCGCAAAACAATAATAACTATTATTATTTATTTCCCAACAGTACAAATATACTAAAATAAAAACGGAGAATGTGGGAGTGACTCGATAATATATGCACAAATCTGATATTACTGTACATTATCAAAAGGAACGAGAGGATCGACCTATCGAGTGATCTGCATCGCCTGATGGTTCAATAGGTTTTTAGGCCAATGACAATGTTATTCCTCAATTTCCCAATAAATATCCAACAGCCCGGACCGAATCATAAAAATCGGCTGGGCCGATTGGACCCCAGGGACTGGTTGGCTTTAAAATTTATGTGTGGAAATAATGTGACCAGTCCAGCCCAAAAATAAAAAAATGTGTGGCTCAATAACCCGCATATATACTAAACAGCTTTAACGGCTTAAGTGGAATTTGCCAGGCGGCTACATGGCCAGTCCGCGCCTGATTTGTAGACACAATGTTAAAACAGATTTGTTATGTTATCATTGTGTGATCGAGTGAGAAAATTTTGACAAACTACCCTTTCTCCTTTGCTTTTATTACGTGAACTTAGTACTTCAACTTACTTTTGGCGAGTTGTAAGAATACATGATTTGCCAAAAATTAAAATTGTAACAAATCTGCAACCTTTCTTTTGATAAACCAGTTTTGTGAAGTTTTGCATAAAAAATCAAATTGCAAAACTAAATTATAACTAAAAATGATTTTTTCCAAAAATCTTTCTGTAAATAAATAAGTCTCCGATTACTTTCAAACTATTCATAATTGTTGTTTATAATCAATTCTATTTTGATTTTATGTTTCATACATTTTCAGACCGGTTTCGATCATTACGATCATTTTCAATGACCCATTTTTTAAATAATTTTGTTTTCTCGCTAGCGCTTATTTTTTAAATTAACAATATTTTCGCTACATTAATTTCAATTTCGGCATTTTTTAACGTTATCATGTTTTTTAGGTTAGGATAACTGTCATATATAAAATAGCTATATTCAATTTTATTTTAAGTCACCTCATATTCACGTTATTTTTTGGTTATATTTGTGAATATATTTACTAATAGATAACGTCTAATAGACGTCACTTTTAGTAGAACAAATGACGTCTCATTTTCGACATAATGGCGTATTGTTTGTGTCATTATATATGACCAGTGGATGACGTCGAATTGACGTCATTTTTAGTCGAACAAATGACGTCTTATTTTCGACATAATAATGACATATTGTTTATGTCATTATATATGACCAGTAGATGACGTCTAATAGACGTCATTTTTAATGGAACAAATGACATTTTTGACACAATGACACAGCCAATGTTGACACAAACAATACGTGATTATTTACGTATTGTTTGTATCATTTTTAAGATCATATTTCACGCCAAAATATGCTGTGCAACGCCTCTATTAGCTTCTACCGTAATTATTTTGTGCACACGCCACCACACAATCACAATCCACGCGTTTTTGGCAAAATTAAACTCATCTTTGATAGGCATGGCGTTGCGTTTAATAATATTGTAATATTGTTATTGTTAACAGTAGTTAGTGAAAACATTAAGTTAAGATGAGATAACTTCGGATAATCCGTGTCAGTCTTAAGTGGGTTTAGTTAAAATGAAAAGTTGGATATTTATCATTCTGCAACAGTTAAATAAGTTAGTTAGAGTATTGCTCTAAGATGTAAACGTCATCTAATG
>JARJEC010056200.1:0-11425 GCA_030264575.1 Tachinus sp. AB-2021 | reverse complement strand
GGAACACGTCAATCTCTATTTTGAGAGGGACGTCTTTTGACATACAGTTGACATGTGTGTTACTTGCCCCCTCCCCTCCAACAAATACCTTTCAAAAATTTTAAATGGAATAACCCACTTTGTGACATCTCAATTGAAAGGTCTTTATGTCAGTAATTCAGCGGTGTTAATTTTTACTTAAAAATGTTTAAATATGTTGTTAGAAATAATTATTTCTCAAAATAATATGAAATAGCCAAATATTTAAAAACCATGAAACATGTCAATTTTTATTTTAATGGGGTTGTTTTTTACATACATTTGACATGTCTGCCACTTTCCACATTCTTTCCTATAAGCACCTTTTAAAATCTTTAAACGGAACAACATACACTTGTAACACCTTATTTGAAAGGTTTTATTGTCAATAATTTATCTGTGCATTGAAATTTTTTTAAATTGTAGTTTTGTTTTAAATTAAAAAAATAGCAAAACATTTATAACCCTAGAAACACGTCAATTTTTATATTGAAGAAATGATGTGTGACAAAATGGGTCATCCCATTTACATTTTGTAAGGTGCTTGTTGGAGAGTATTGGGAAAGTGACAAACATGTTAACTATATATCAAAAGATGTCCCAATCAAAATCAAAATTGACGTGTTTCGGGTTTTCTTTTTGTTTTCTCCCGATTATCTGAATTTTGAAAAAAACACCTTGTATATACATACATATAACATGTGTATCTCAATCTTCCACAAAGTTTTTTTACATCAAAATAGACATTTCTTTACACTAATTTCTTAATACAGTTCTTGACTTTTCAGCTATAATCTTTAAAAAAAATTTAATTTTAACATTTTTTGCATTTTCTATTCAATTTATTATACAAACATTTTTCAATATTTCACACTTACCTATTTGCATCTATTGACATTTGACATATATCAACATTTCAATATACTGCAAATTTCCATATATGTTTTAAAGAAGTTAAGACATTTTATTACATGTGTGTTTTACAAACATAATGTGAATAGTTTACCAAGTTTTTTTGTAAGTTTTCTGTAGTTATTAATAACATTGTACATTTGTAACATTTGTTGTTGAAAAATAGTTTACAATATTTCACAACCATTTCAACTAATAATATATTACTTTGTAATATTTTCTTAACACTTTATGATTTTCTCAAAAAAAAATGCTTTATTATGATCAAACTTTTTGAAACATTTTTCAATGCTAACATTTAATATTTCATATTTTTTTACATTTATGAACATTTTCAACATATTCAATATTTTTTTGACATTTTGATACAGCGACTGATATTATAATCTTTTTTTTTGTTATTATTGTTTATTAATAATTTTGTTTTTATTTTTAGTCAATTGCTAATATTGTTATAAAATTTTGATCACACTTTACAAAGTTAATGGTATTAATTTGATGAAGTGCACCCATAAACAGCATTATTTTTCACTGTTAATGTATGTACATCAATAATCTTGGTGAAATAATATTTAATATATAAGATGCAGGGAATAAACTGACCAATATATATATTTTAGTAAACGATAATAAAATTATTGTATACTTTTGTTGTTCATTCGTTATTCTAGTAATAAATAATATTTATAAGTATTTTTTATAGTATGTATACAGCGTGTTTCTCAACCTATACGCAAAAAGTTGAGAAATTATTGCTAGTCATGAAATGAGTTATTATGAAAAAAATTCTAATAAAATATTTTTACTTTTTAATTCATTTGGTTAAAATGTGAGTAAAAAAGATTTTTAAACAAATTATTTTTTACACAAATATTTGTTTTGCACATCTTATCGAATAAATGGAAAAGTAAAAATAACTTATTAGAATTTTTTAAATGTTTTTTCGTTTCTTTCCTTTTGAAATTATTTCCCAAGTTTTTGCGCATATGCTGTAAAACACCCTGTATAGAAATTGCATGGATTTTAGGAAATGGTAATGATTACGGTCAGATGTGTATTTTAAGGCAAAAATCTTATTACAGATGTCTGCACTTAAAATTGCTACATTTTAGCAAGTCACTGGTTTTTAATTAAACTCTTCTTAATTATCAAATTTAATGAGAAATTGGATCGAATCCTTGTCGGTTCAATAACTCCCGTGCATTTTAATTCTACATTTATTATAATTTATAATTATATATATATATATATATATATATATATATATATATATATATATATATATATATATATATAGCTATAATTTATCATGCAAGGTTACAATTGTTGACATAAATAAATTATTTATCAACACAAAGAAAAAAATTCTCTGGCATTCAATACCAAATTAATTTACAATTTTATTTGGCATGTAATTTACAGTTAATGTGTACATTTGTCCTTGTAATATTTAGTTGACTTTTATAATTAGGTTGCACGGTAGTTTAATACCCTGACATGTCGTTGAAGTAGAATAATAACAGCGTCGATATTGATTACTAAGAAAAACCGTAAATGCGGGAAAATTACGTGCTTAATCATTACACTTAATAATCGTAAAACATGAAACAAAAATTTTTGTGATAATTCAACATGAAATTACTTTTAAAATCGCCTGAATTATCCTGAACAAAACAATGCCCGTTGACTGATGATAGAACACGCAAACCTACCCACCTATTACGATTCGTAATGGTCTTTTTCCTGAAGCATCGCGAACGTCATAACATTTTATTAACTTTTCTATCCGCAGACTTAACAGATATAAGAAGTTTCGGTTAATTACACATCTTAGAATTAACGTTTTTTATTAGATATATAACTATTTCTAGCATTATTTCAAATTACACGCAATCGCTTTATATTTTTGTGCCACTTGTTAAATATAAATCAACAATATGTAATGCCATAAACTTTATATGAGCTCTCGAGGCGACTCAACTATTTTAGAATGTGATTAAGAAATTAATAAACGTGTTTCATTTGTATATTTTCGGAGTTTTATTGCCTTCTCGACCTCTCAAGTTTTAATAAAATTTAAATTGTTGACGTAATTTAAATCGGTGGTAAACATTTTAAACATGTTAAATCAGATGTATATAACACCTTTTTTTTTAATAATACAATGGTTTCTGTAAAAAAATATTTTTTTAAATATTCACAATGAAATAATGAATAATTATTCATTTTTAGCACAATCGTTTTTCATATGTACTTATCATTGTGGATATAATTTGAAAGTTCATAAAAACACTGTGGCTAGCCTCCATACAAAATAAAGACATATTAATGAAAATATAGTACAAAAGGCTAAATTATTTATTGAAATTGAAAATACACTTTGTAATATTGAATAATTTATAATCTAATTTTCTCAGTGAATGTTTTTCTTTTTCATTAAAGAATATACTTCAGGGCTATCAAATTATATATAAAATAAGTATTTCAAGCATTATATTTCAAGTTTCAGCTATACTGATACTTATTTTGATAACCTAATTATTTACATTTTGAGATTTAAAAAAGTGAAAATAAAATTAATTGTTTTATACATATAAATGCTAGTTCATTGGAACCTTTTAACTAGGATAATTCAACAATATATAAATTTTCAACAATATTAAAATGCGGGTTATATATAGATCAGATAAATGCTACTGCTCCATATTTCATACAAAGCGTGAACAATTCTCTGCCATTGATAGGCATGATAAAGTAAAACTTATTCAACCAAAAAACGTATTTGATTGCGTCTATTTTTATGCCTGGATACTGGATGAGGTTCGGAATTTAATGCTTGATTATTTCGAAGTTTTAATCTTATTGTCAGGTCTTATCCCGTTTAAATTTCCCGAGTATAGCAAAGAAATTATGCATTGCATGTTTGTCAACGCGTTAAAAATGATTTTAATAATGTCATGTAGATAAGCATTTATGACCGTGGAATAAAAACGTGGTTGTAGTTTCTAAATGAATTCGAGTGGCATTTGAACGCATTTTCCCGGAAATCGCGCTTAAACTTGAAATTTATGTTGAGTATTTTTCATGGTTGCAAGCGGCTTGGTTGATATTACAAGACACGATGGGGTCTCTTAATGGCTTTAGCCTGTACTTCAAAAGGTTCCTGACGTGCGTGTTTGTGAAAAGAGAGAAATGATTACCAGACAGAGACAGCCGTATGCTGCACATGAATGTGTTCTATGTTAACTTATCGCTTCCTGCCCTAGTGATGCGTATAAATTCGAACTGAAAACTTTTTCGAGGGGGTTTCTAGAGATATAATATACTTATAGTGCCAATAAAATACGGAAGGGATATTCTTTTGGATATTTCTCAACCAGAGGTAGTCAAACAAAACTTTTTGTGAAAACAATTAATTGTTGTGTAGCGTAAATTGTTATTAAGTATAGTAAATGGAAATCTGACTAATTTATGGTAATAATTTTAAAATATCATCTAAATAAATAAAGTATTACTTATTATTATTATCTGTATGTACTGTGTATCCTTAAAACGGATAACGGCATTAATATTATTGTTCCTATTGTTATTTTTATTTTTTGTACAATTTGATTTTTTTAAGATTAAAACTGCTTTTTCACATAATTAATTAAGAATTATGTGGAAAAGCATTTTCTGATAATTGTTTTTAATAATAATTTTGAAACAATTTTGTTTCTTAAAGTTAATTTAATTTCTCTGTATAAATACCGTAGACTTGAACTGAATTATTTTATTTATTACTAATATTTAGTGTGAGACCGAAACACGATTTTCAGTTAAAACCGAAACCGAAACCGAATATATGGTTAGATTCTTCGTCTAATTTTGGTCGAAACAAAATAGTTAAAAAAGAAAAACTTTCTTTTGAGTAAAAGATTTAACGTTTATTCTAGTAATGATTAAGTAAAAAGTAGAATAAGTAAATGTATGGGTTTTACGATAAATTGCGTATCAGAACGTTTACAATTTATTTTTAACGTTTTACTATAACACGAACTGACATCTCTCATGTTAGCCATAACGTGTATTTTTAAATGGCATTTAAGACTTAAAAATACGTTTCTGCTATATAGCTTAAAAATTTGTTGAAAATATTATTTTATATGCATTACTTTTTATAAATTATAGTATTTAATGAACCCAAGGCAAGAAACATAGAAAAACAAGAAATATGTCGATGAAAGTCATATTTGAAATCGTACATTTATCAGTTTTACTTGATAGGTATGATTTTGACAAATGTAAACTTACTATTTGTGTGATGTAAATATAACATTTTCCGTTATTTATAACGTTTTTGATACTCAAAAACCTCGAATAACAGTATAAAATTGTAAAACTTTCCTTTTAAACTATATTTTTGAAAACAATAATTTTGTTCGGTTGTCACATTTTGCAAATAATGGCTTTAAATAGTTTTTTCAAGAAATACTTTTCAAAGTTTTGATCAAATTTTGGCCAAAACAAAAACTGCAGCCAAAACCAGCAAAAGGACGAAATCATAATTGAAACTGAAACCTTTGGTTGGTCACTATTAATATTCTAGATTATTGTACTAATCATAAAATGATAATTTTAGTTTTTCAATGTAATTAAGTTTTATGTTGATGCATTAGTTTTAAAACGGATTTATTTATAAAAAAATAATGGTAGGCTATTCAATAAAATAATTAATTATATTTATAATTAAAATTACGTTATTCATGTTTTTCTTTGTGGGAAATGGACTGATTAAGAACATACTTTAACTACTTCCACAGCTGCTCTGCAAGGTGACTAAGAAGCGGAAGCGAAGACTTGTTGAAAAAAGTTCTCCTTTATAGAAGTGTAGAAATTTAAAAGAATTCTCACAATAATTTTTCTGATCTAAAAAAACTTTGTTATAAAAAAGTTTTTCACCCAGAATTAGACACTTATTATTATGTGTATATTACAATTTTGCGCAAATGTATAACATAATTTTTCTCAACTAACTTGCTTATCGTGAGTAATGAATAGCAAATGACCACTCTACTAGTTAAGCATCTTATTTAAATCAACACACAATGTTGTCCCCTGCTTCTAGCTAAACGGAAAAATAAACTTAGTTTACTTTAATCAATTACTTATATTTAGATAAAATATATAAAATGGGATCAATAGCCAAAGAGAGAACCTAATAAAATAGGTTTCTAATTTAGATTAGTTTGTTTGAAGAGAGTTAGAGTTAGACTTGGATGTTCCTCATAAAATGTGCCAACTCAATCGCGTTCCTATTAATCAATAAAAAAGGTTCCAACAAAAAAAATATTTTTATGGTGCATTGCTATTATTCCATGTAATATGTGATAAATATTACAAAAATTTACCTCGGCTAGAAATCGAACACACAACCTTTAGATTACATGTCTAACTCTTTAACCAATTGAGATACCGAGGTAATTGGTTATCTTGTGTGGGTTCAATCCCTAACTGAGGTACACACGAAGTAACCAATTAATAATTTTTTTCCATAGACGTTTGGGAAGTTTGTTAATTAAATTTTGGTTTTCATTATATACCAAAATAATTTGTAGTAGTTACTACTCAATATAGAAAATTGTGTATGTTCCAATTTATTTTAATTTCATTAAATTGCAAAGCTTTTTCTGACGCAACCGTTTCATACAAATTATTTCCTAATAACAATTATTTTTCATTTATTCCGTTTATGAAAAATCTCTCCAGTAGATTTAAATTTATGTGTACTACCGTAAGTGCATATTACACTCCATAAAAATATTAAAAACACAGTGGTAAAAAATAAAAATTCAAACATGTAAATTTGTAATAGTATTGCTGTTATAAGCCATGTACACTCGGCTGCATTAAGGAGGGAAGTGAGCTGGACATTAGACACGACATAGTGCAAACACATCAACATGCTATATTCCATTGCCGCAGACCACTTTGCCTTCGACTCGAGCAAGCGAAAACAATGAGTTTCGTTCCGATTAGAGTAAATTTTTTATTGTATTTTATTTCATAATGGTTAGTTAGTGCAAAAATGATAGGTTGGATGCAGTGTGAATACCCGACTGGCTACATGCCCAAGTCACTGCTTGTATTTGTCTTCGAAGTTTTGGTTTTTTGGGAATGTTTCAGAGGAATAGCCGGCGCATATGCTTAGCCTGGCACTTCACATGTCGACCTTCTATGTTTGCATACAATAAGCTTCGTTCTATTGTGGTTCTACTTACCTGGCATTTATTATATTTTATTGCGGCGTCAATATAAATTGATTTGAATTTTATAGGTGATTTTTTATATTAAATTTATAAATATATGTATTAACAAATTTTATTAAAATTATGATATGATAGTTATTAAATAATTATTACACCATAATTACAATATTCTAATTTCAACATAGGCTTTATTTAAAAAATTATTATTTACAATATTCGTAAATTTAATTGATATAATAACATTAGCATTGGACAAAGTTTGAATAAATTTTTTTTTTTTTAATAGAACAATTATATTTAATTTATTATTCTATTATTATTCGAATTTTATGAAAATAAAAAAAAATAAGTATCGACTTGACTTAACCGGTTGATCAATTAAAAAAATATTTAAAAAAAATATCAATAACAATTTAATGCTGCCGTTATTATAACATTAATTAGAAAAACAAAATTTTTTAATTGGATAAAGAAAAGTGGGATATTTGTAAATTTATTATATTTTATTTTCGTAAAAAATATAGCATCTAGAGCAGAGTGAAAAGCGCTGTTAGTCAGTTGGTTTACATTACATTCATTATTTAATGAAATAAATTATATTATATTAAAAAAATATGTTATATATTTTTAAACTTGTATTCAAACACAAATAACAATTTATTTCGTTGCGTATTTAGTTTTATTGCTAGTCATTAAATATGTTATTGTCGGAAGTTGAATGAGAAATAACTAAAAAAGTTCACAGTTCACGCCAATTACCTGCTGCTGGTGCTGCAAGCGTGTTTATATTCAGCATTGCACAGTGTCCTGCTCACTGCGGCATTGGGCAGGACCGTTGGCATAGTCTAAACCTGGCATATAACAGTCAACATAGCAAATAACAAGAACTTAAATTAGTTTTTTAAATGGCTGGTATCTAACGAGTATTATTTTTCAATAAATAAGTATTAAAAAATAATGTTTCAAGTATCATAAACAGATGTTTTGTACATTAATATATCAATTTCAAACTTTAATTCCGATACAAAGAATGACACATTATTTAACGAATGGTATTAATAGGTCTCTAACTGATAAAAATAAACTTGTTTTTTATTTATTTATCTGACATTTTATTTATTTCGGTCGTATACGGAGAAACATCCAGCATCGATAATGAAGAAAAAAACAAAAAAGTGAATACTACTGGAGCAGATGGTTGGTTGGCCTATTCAATTATTATCCACTTACAACCTGCTTTGCCTATTATAATCGCGATTTACTATTCGCTTTTTTGTCGTGCATTAAGTGTACCTTTCATTAATAGTTAAAAGCATTCACTAATAAACGTAAATGTGGATATCAGTTCGCGTATTAAATATCATGTTAAAATGTAAAATTTCTGCATAAAGTTTGAGCACGAATGCATTAGCTAAGGTTGTAATGCGTAGCTCTTCACTTTTGACTTTATGTTAATTACTAGTGAGCCCTAAGGGGACGCCGCACGGCAGGGGGCGGTCAAGTCCGGATTTTTATTATTATACATACTCTATAATATAGGATTACGAGGGTTCCATTCGTGAGGAGTCATGGTATAATTAGCCTAAAGCCGATTGCATTAAATTAAAACCGTTGCCGTAAATATTAAAACGGACATGGTTGTCTTTACTGTCCTATACATTTATCAATATTTAAAAAAGTCTTCTATCAAAAGTGTATTTGCATGCATAACAATTTTTAAAATTGGTAATTTTGCAGTTACGTCAAGTATTGATATTCTATTATAACAACCAAATTATAATAAAACAAATTATTTCATCGGGATCATCATAAATATAATAACAATTATTATAATTATTAAATGTAATAATAATAAGTGCATTTCTACTACAAATTAATTAAAATGTAAAACACAGGAGTAAATAAAAACATTATGTATCTCTATCTATAAATTATTCAATTTTGTAATTGCGATGCACTTGGCACAATTCATGTCTTCTATACCATTCTATCGTTTATTTAATGACGTCATTAGCTTTCAAATATTTAATGAATATAGCGTGTATAACACATACACACCTATATTCTACACTACACCTGCGAGTATAATCTATATATTAACATTTTCTCCAAAATTTACATTATGTATGGTTCGTTTAATTTTTATCGAATAAAGGTGCGACGTCTAAATAATCCAAATAGAGATTGCAAACATGAACTATTTATTTTATATATATTTTATATATTTATTATAATTTAAATTACAGCAAAAAATATATTTTTATCAGTTGTAGCATATTTGAGCTTCAATAATAATGTCAAGATAAACTTAATAAATCAATAATATCATTGACACCAGCAATATAAGTAATAAAACCGTGTAAGCGTGTAGTCTAGATATGCAAATGATTATACAATACTTATTTTCAACTATTTATTTCAATTTTTGTCATTGTTTTATATACGCATTCAAGCATGCATTATTTATACTACATTACTCATAAATAATATTTTAGTAAAAATCTATAGCAACTGTATATTGTTTACAGTGATACCGTTGTAAATTATTTATGAATGTCGATAAAATAAATTTTGTGTTTCAAATTTTCGAAAGGAGGCGAGTTAAAATTTATGTGACGACATATAATCTCAATCATTTTACTTCATTCGTTCTGCCTATAACACCATCTCCCTTTCACGGTTGTATGTACATACATATATTGCATGCTTTTTATTCCATTCATTGTACGGCGTGCATAGAACATTTTAAAAACTTGTCCACACATTGCATGCACGAACAAAAACATTATTATCATGTTGCTTTCAAAAGTCCAACAAAACTAAATAATACATGCAGGCATGTCTTTGAGAATGATAGACCACAGTCTTGCATATCACATTGTAATGATAAATCGAAACCATTTTTATTATCTTCCTTGATGTAATAATATATATTTTGCAAATTATAAAAGTCGAACAATAAAGCATTCCATGGCCGCATTACACGAATAAATAAAACTGAATTATACCTATTGTTCTATTTTATATATTTAAACTAAATTATAAGGAATATGCTACAAAATGTTTACTTTTAATAGTATTTTTATGATCATGAAAATCAATAAATAGGTTATTGAAGAATTATTTGAATAAAATACTTTTTAATTTTAAATTAAAAATAACTATTTCTAAATTTAATATTCAATATCCTTCTAATTAATTAATTAAAAATTTCAAAATTAAGTGGCGATTTACAAGTAAATTTAATTGGTTTTTTAATAGCTATGTAATTTACTTTTTATTTAATGGTATATGTACCAAGCTATTAAAAGTATATTAACTGAATATGTATGTAATGAATGTGAATTTTAAAATAGATATTTTTTTTATCAATTAACTGTTTCCGGTATTGAATTTATTGATAAGATATCCTAGAAACTAAAAATATTTGTGTCATATAGCGATATCTTAAATATTCAAATGTATTCCACATTATTATCCCTGGTCATAATTTATACAGAACTAAAACCATTTATTCAAAAGTAAATGTCAGGACTAGGAATAAAGTTACAGTTAAGTCTTTTATTGCTAAACGACATGCCTATCCAATGTAATGTGTAGAATTTTGGGTAATAAATTAATAAACAATTTTACTACACCCTGTATATAAATTATACCACAATTAAGGTTTATCCATTGCGCAAATGTATATCTATACTGAAGTTTTAGAAATCTATACTTTTATCAAGCATTAAATTAAGATTTTATAATAATTTATTGCGTAAATATTTGCTAGCAACATAAATTAGAAAGTAAATTGTCATTCAAGTAATAATACAAGACTTTAGTCCAATTCGAATATTCATATATGTTTAACGTTAAATTAAGCATGGTATATTAAACACCCAGCCATAGAATTGTGTCGTCTGTCAATTGAATTATTATCATATTGTCATCATCATCATAATCATCAAGTATATTTTAAATATAAAACAAAACGTGTATTAGAATCTAAGAAACAGAGTATTCTTTATTATTATACAACGTCGATGTAATTTTCAATTCACATAAGTCCAAAAAGAAGCAAAAATGAATTATTATTTTTTCAATTAATTAACATAACATTTTAGCTTTAATCGTGTCAAACAATATAACAAAAATAAATCTAGATATAAATAAATAAGAGTTATTGGGATTATCAGAAATTATAAAAAATATTATATATATATATATATATATATATAATATTTTTTATAATTTCTGATAAT
>JARJEC010056184.1:0-19357 GCA_030264575.1 Tachinus sp. AB-2021 | reverse complement strand
TGACAAACAACGCTGTTTGATATATCTATATTTTATATCAGGTTATTTGACAAACTTTTTCTTAATTAGATAGCCATTTAATTAAAAAATGAACTAAAATTTAACAAAAAATATAGTTGTAAATGTAATACAAATTTTATTTCTTGTGTGTGTTCCAAGTACACAGATAATTTAAAAGAAAAAATCATCAAAAAGCAAGAATAATATTTTGTTTAAATACACAAAAAACAAACAACATTAAAGATAAAGGTAAATTAAAATTATTTTCACATTATTTAAAATTAATTTCTTTTTAAACAACTAAAGACCTCGGCACAAGAATTTAACATATTTGAGTTTTAATTTGCATTACTCAATAAATTTCGATTGTCGTTGTTGTTGTTGTTGTGGAGGTCTTATTTAAAATAGCAAAAAAGACATTAAAACAATTAATGTAATGAAAATTAAAAAACAAACTGTGTATTATCCATCTCTAGACCACAATCTCATAAATGCCCCACTTAGTCTTTGACGTACTCGACTAAAACAACGCGTTCAGACCCATTTAGTAGAGAGTAGAGTGGTCTGTATGAGGCGGGGTGGGGGCTACTTGTCCGACAAAAATAAAATCAATTCTATTTAGTCGACTAAATCGTTGTACTATCTATTCGACCAAATTGATCTGTTTGCATACAGTTACTTAAGTACTCGTTACGTTAATAAACTACTCAACCCGATCCCCACTCGCCTCAATTAAAAGAAGATAAACATATATAATTCCAAAATAATGAACAAATATTTGACTGATAAAACTGTTATGGAGATTATAAAAAAAACAATATTGTGCAGCTATTGAATTGTGCATGCCGAACAAAAGGATAAATGCATACTCGCAAGTGATTTTAAAATATCAGAAAAGGTGGTCCCGACACTTTACTCTTGACTTATTCGGATGTAATTGATTGAAACATTTGATAAAAGCGTCTCTTCTTAAAAATATCCCGAATTACAGCCGATACTAAATTCAAATATTTTTAATTTTAATAAACTGTTGTTAGGGATGTTCATTAATTGATTATGTGTTAATTTTATATATTATTGAAATTAAAAACAACTTTGAGGCAAAGTTGTTAATTTTGTCTCTTGCTGTATATGACTCTCGTAGTCCTTTTTTGTTTACTTTATGTTCCCTAATTATGTCCAGCAATCAGCCTTTCAGCATGCTACTGGTTAAACTAAAGCCACGCGTACGTTAATAATTGTCAAATCCAGGAAAATTTTATTGAAATAAAAAGTTGTTTTAAAACAATATTAAAATGCGTCACGTTGAAGATAATTTTAATAAAAATATGAATTTTAATCGTATTATATTTTATTAAAATATGCCATTGGGACAAAAATATCTCACTCATAAATGTCCAAATGTCCCAGTGCCTTAAAATAGATCAGATTTTATAAATCAAAAATATGTTTCTACATCATCTAATTAGTAAGATAAGGCAATGAAAAGCTAATTATGCTTATGACATAAAAGTGGTCCCAAAAGGATTTTAAATAATTTCTTTTACTTTGATATGTAATTATCTATTTACTCATTTACATGTGAGGAACACATCAAATATTCAACAATACACAAAATAACGAGTCTGTGCGTCTCCAGAAGGCGACTGGGTCGCCTACGCGGCTTGCCAGTCATATCATCTTGTCCGGCATTAAAAACCCCTTTTACCATGCAATAAATATTATTTTTTCATTTTTTAATTATTATGAGCATTTCACAAATATTTTTCAAATGTTGCAAATATTTATTTTGTTCATTTGTTGATACTTTTAAATTTAATAACGCCTAGTTTCTTCTACTAATAAAAAAGCAATAATCATTTTTATTTCTTTTTTAAACGTACAAAATAGAATAAAATAAAAATACATTTTTTATTATTTAAATTATTTGTTACAACATTCTTAATTTTACTTTTTATTAGTTTTTGTTTTTTGGGCACAGTAAATCAAACTTCAAGTAGCACCACGTTATAAATACTACTACTTGCAGTTTATTATTTATTTTCAATCAATATTTTTGCAAATCAATGAAGTTTTTAGATTTGACGACTTTGGTATGTGAATTATATTATTTAACACATTTATAATAAACACAAAAATGGAAAATATTGTTTTAAAGTTTTATTAATTATTAAAAGTTTAAGTCGCCATAAAGCTTATTTAATGGTGAAAATGGCCATTAAACCTTTGCGGTATTCAGCTGGGGTTAAAAATTAATTTTATAGTTTGAATGTATAAAAACCTAAAAATTTGATTTATTTCTTAATAAAAATAAGACTTTGGCTATACTTTGTTTTTTGTTAGTTTTTAATTTATGCTATACAACATTGCATCTAAAAACCTCGTCATCACAACATGTAGGCTTACATGTTGTGATAGGACCAACTTCATGTAGAAACTAATTAGGACGGCAAAAGGTTGAATCCATTAAATTAAAAATGTAGTTCTTGTATAATAGAAATAAATAAGCCAATTAACAAAACATATTTAATGACAAAATTGAATTACTCAACGTAAATAATTTCGCTCCGTTTAACGCAACACTGGCACGCCACCGAAACATTGCCTTTTTGAAACCACTTAATGCTACTGCTACATTTAATGTAATTGTTTTCCTGAATTTCTATTCGTAACTAATATATGTTTTGTGGTCTAAAAATTTTCGTGGAAACAAGGCCCAAGCAACTTCTTGGCACGCTAAAATAAGGATAATAAATATGTGCGTTTTGGCACTCGACAAGCACCCGCACAAACCGCACTGAACACGGGTATAAAAGAGCTGAAGGGGTATTAGGCGGAATAACTCTCCGCCAGTAAACAACAACACCGAACAGAAAACGTTGGTGTGCATGTTCCGTGTTTTATTTCTGGCGCTCCGATTAAATTTCACCAACAATGCGGAATTATTTACAAGTACAATCTAGAATGCGTTTTAAAACTATGCGATTAACGATGGTAAAAAATCCGCTAACAGGAAGATAAAAGCGTATCATCAGATTTACATTGGGTTTAATTTGTTTTTAACGACCAATTTATGCTGATTTGTTTTAGGGTACAGAAAATAAACAATACTTTACTAATTATTTCAGTTTTCTCAGTGTTCTCTAATATTGATTAATACTCTGTTAATAATAATCTTGAACTACAAATGTAACTTGTCGAAGTTTTGATGCTTGTGAAATTAAGATTTTTGTTTTCCATTGAGACGACCTACAAAATTACCTGGCGCTTATTCGGTAATTAATCTCCACAAAATATTTAAATTTTTGTTCAATATTATAGAAATTTTACAAACTGTTTCTACTTTTAAACTATTCCTAATATATTTTATAATTGTTTTTTAAACATATTTTGCAAATATCGAATATAACAAAATGAATCTGGATAGATAATTATAAACTTTTTACTTAATATATTAATAATATATTAATCTTGGCCAACTACTATTCTTGATCTACGTAAATAAATTTTCTAGAAATGTTGCAGATGATGAAAATATTGAAGTAACGCAATTTGTTGATAATAAGTCAATGTCTATAACTAACACAGATTATTAGAACTATTTAGTAGCCAGCAAAAACAATGCTCGTGTTAAGTAAACAAAAATGGTTTAATTTATGCACAAATGAAGAAAAAACTATGCAATTACTTTTTACGTTAAGAGATCACCAGGAACCAGTTGCAGTAAATTCAACTAAATTCCTTGGTTTATATATTGATTCTAATTTAAAATAGAATGTTTATGTCGATAATTTAGGAAATAAGATAAATAAACACATTTATGTACTACTTACAAAAGATATTATATAAACGGCATATTTTGCACTTTTTCATTCCCTTATATCTTATGAACTTTTAATCTGGGGCCACCTACTGTAGCTAACAGAATATTTTCTCTGCCAAGAAGGGCTATTAGAATAGTAGCAGGTATTAAGTACAGAGAAGATTGTAGAAAAGAATTCATATGAAAATATTATCGTTGTCAAGTCAATATATTTTAAACTGTTTAATGTGGGAAAAGAACATGAACTATAGTACAACAAGTAACATCTTTCATACTTACCCAACTAGAATAAATAATCGAATGCGTCTTGAGTATAATAGGCTAACGTTATGTCAAAATGGAAGACGATACTATACTCCAAAATTTTACAATAAACTCTTACATAGTACAAAAAGTCTGAACATCAATATATTTATGAATCGAGTCAAACATATTTTAATAACCAAAGCGTACTATAGTGTGGATGAGTTTCTAACAGATAGATGTGATTTTAAGAAAAAAAGTATTCTTAGTATTTTTAATATTTGTAATTTTTTTATTCTTCATTGTATACCTAAGTAAAACTATTTTTTAATGTTCTTTCTGTTTTATTTTATCTTATTAGTTTTATTAACTAATTAACTAATGTGAATGTGCATATTTTTTTACTTGTGTAAACATATATGTATTAACACGTATATAAAAAAAGATGTTTTAGTTTTTTCTCGCCAGTTACATTTTCGGCAAATCAACCTAAAAGTTTGTTATTGCCTATTAACTTTTTTCTCAATAATTTATAATACTTTAAAAAAATTACAATATTTTGAATACTTACTAATAATATTTTAATTTTTGTAAGTAGTATTTGCAACATTTTTTATTGTTTTGTAATATTTTTCAATATTTTGGCAATTTCTATGCTAAAAAGATTTTACTACAAACCGAAAGAATATTATAATATTTTGTAAATACTGTCATATATTACAATTTTTTTCAATATTTAAAACCACAAAATATATAAATACTTTTACTTTTATTTTGCCTCTACTTTTGTATCAACTCTTAATTTTTGACAATACTTAGCCAAAAAAAATATTTAATATTGATAAAAAAAGCATTAAATTCATCTTATCATTATAAATAATATAAGACTTTAATTATTTAAGCATAAAAGTACCAACCACAACTAACTACTTGCATCAAAAAGATCATCAATGCTGATACTTAAAAAAGTGTTATAACATGACATAATAAATCAAGAAATGTAATTACATGAAATAAGTAAGCTAGGGTTTAGGTAGCGGCGCAATAAATACATATTACAGTTTGTTGTATTTGTGCCGAGTTTTCCGGTTTCTACACCATCGCGCTTTTATTCTTCATGTGCTTTATTCGCATCCCTTTTGTACAGCATTATTATCACAATGTGCTATAAATAATATTTTAAACAAAAAATTGTATAAAACTAATATTTTTTTGAAAAATTGTGTGCAGTTTTAATCTCGATAATTCGGTTTTTCGAAACTATTAATATATTAAAATATTAATAAGGGATATTTTTGTTACATAAAAACAATTGAAAAAACAAATAGTGCAAATTATACACACAGTTTCTAAGATAAATTTAAATTTTAAATTAAATATATTCTGTAATGTGCTAAAAAACTAACGAATTTGATCTTTATTAAACTTATAAGCAAAAATTGATATATAGCAGTGTGTATTATATGTCTATAATGAGTTATTTAATAAAATTATTTTAAATATTACAATATTTCCGAAAGTTGATTTTAAATTGCAAAATTGCAACTAATATTTACTAAAATAAACTTGAACTAACCAAAACCCATATTAAATTATTAATTTATATCGCTTGTAAGTTAAAATTAGTTTAGTATTTAATGAAAATCCTTTGAAGCAATAAAACAAATTTTCTTTCTATTCATGCCAATATTATAAATCAAATTTAAATAAATTTCTATGTCTAGACACTATTGACTTGAGCGACACTTTAAAAGTATACTAACTAGTAGGAATATATAAGTTGCCAGTCTTATCAACTTATTCACAAATAACGACATTTGCATATTTAAATCATTAAATGTAAACTGGTAGCAAATTATGGTGGAGGCGCCGGGTTATTTCTTAAAGCCTCGCTAATATTCTCCCCGACTTTTGCGGCATTAGTAAACGTGCTCTAGCTTGAAATATTATATATTCTAATTTAAATTATTTATAAAAGATTAAACAAAAAATCAACTAATCTGCTTCGTTGCTGGAGCGTGAACGTAATAATGAAAACGCTTGCTTGAATGCACGTTATCGGAACGGGCTGGCCATAATTGAAAATTTGCTTTGCATACTTGCGGATATGCTTAATTGATACGTTAAACCGCACAATCGAGTCCAGATTTCAAATTTCCAATACCAATTAAAACGGTATTTGCTGTGAACATACTGTGGTTGCGTTATATTTAAGTAAAACTGCATTGATTGGTTTTCTTTTATTTTGTTTAATAAATTTAGCATTGAGCAAAAGAAAAAAAAAAAAGATAATATCGTGTGTTTATTTTTTTTAAAACATACAATAAAATTAAATATTTTTATGTATATTTTTTTATTTATTATTAGTAGTAGTAGTAAATTGATTCAAAATTTATTCTAGTTTGAAATTAGAATATTATAATTATTAAATAATTGCTAAGCTATTACTCCATTTTTGAAATAAATGTATTAAAATAGATTAATTGTGTTGTAATTATTTAATAATTATAATATTCTAATTTCAACTTAGGATCCATTAAAAAAAATATTTAAAAAAATTTAAAACTTGTAAATAATAATATAATTATTATTTACAATATTCGTTATTCTAGTTTGTCTACTAAAACCCGCCGAAAACTGTATAAAATGACTATTGTTTGTAATAATATAATAACAAAAATATTAGAAAATAGAGTTCATCACGTACAATTTACTTCATTTCATTTTATTCCATCCCATTCTATAACACAACATACTATACATAAAATAGTGCTGAACATTTTTAATTTGATTTATAATGCATATTACGGTTTTAAAACCGGTGTCTGGCTCACATAAAACGTACAGTAATAACCGCAATAAATTTTATATTGGCCAGACTCACAGACCATTTATTATTATACACAGATATTAAGAATTAGGTCGTTTAAGTTAAAAATGACAGACTCAACCTTTTCGAAATGAAAAATGTTTATAATCCATTAAACGGATTAAAAGACATTTTTCTCTCTTTTCAGGCAATAAAATCAATGTGCTACATGTGAATGACACAAGTTTTATGCAATTTATAGGCCCCCCATTATTATTTTTTGTCGTTTGTTTTCCATACATTATTAATTGATTTTTGAAACAAAAGTTATTGATTATACGTTTTTTGCAATATAAATTAATTAAATGAAAAGGAAGTAGTATGAGATTTTTTACAAGCGATCCATCAGTTCTTTCATTAATCAATCACAAAGTAGCAAAATGGAACGCAGTCCAAAAAGATTCTATTAACAAACCCATTAATATTACCCACAATCATATTATTTTGAAATATAAATATATCCAGCTGACTTTTTCCCAGGATAAGGATAAAACTTATTCTTGCTTAGCATCCTTATCCTTCTTAAGATGTAAAGTAGTATTCGTGAAATATGGTGAAACTGCATATAAAGCCTTATGCAGCATATAAATTACATTTTCCGGCGCGATATTGAATGGGCTTGTTTGTATTTGCTAAGTTGGAACTATTGATGGACTGATGGAGATTGATTAGCTGGGGACTATAACGTTGCCAACTTTTATAACGCGTATGCAGTTTTAAAGTATAATACAAAGAAATCTAATAGACACATTTTGACTGATGATTGTGCACTTAATGATTGCAATGTACGTTTATATTAAGTTTGATACTTTCTATTTTATTCATTATGTTTTGAAAGAGATATTTTTAGCATAACAGTCCGTTCTACGATCAGTTCTACAAAAATAACAAATTATAATAAACAGTTATTTCATAATATAACAATCCAATTTTTAAATTAAAATTTAAAATATAGAATGAAACAGATCGATTCAAAAATAACATTAGTATGAATTATGATTCATCCTATAAAAAATTTAATTTTAATTCATTTTATGAATAAAAATATTGAACATTTACTTTTACTTTTTATTTTATTATAAACAATTCAATATCATTTTAAAATTATAATGTTAACACAGTAAAAAGTGAATATCACGCAATATATTACAATTTTATGAAATTACACACAAAATCTTTTAAATTATTCATAAATTAAAAATTGGAACTAATTTTGAAGTTTATCATTTATAATAACACGAATTGTATTTAATAATGCAAATGTGATTAACATCAATGCCACAATGCATAAATTAAAAATGATATGTAAGATTAATGAATCAGTTTTGTAAAAAAAATAAACTAATTAGATAATTATAATTAGCAGTTATATTTAATTATGTACATTAATCATAATGTGAATAATTTTATGTTGTGTTAATTATCCTGGTGACTAAATTTAATGTATGTAATTTATATTTAGTACAATATGTTTAGGTATTTTTGAGCACGTTGAGCATGTTCAATTAATAGGTGCAAAATTTTTATTAAATCACAAACATTGTTAAAATTTAATTTAAATTTCTAACCAGTTTCATTATAACAAAAAATTAAAAATAAATACTGAATTGATAAATGAACACTTGAAAAGGCGTTTGCGGTAAATAATTTATTATTATTATTATTATTATTATTTATTTTATGATCATAAAAACATATATTCATACTCTATCCAACATCAAAGCCAGTCATGTATAACTGTTTCCGTTCCACAAATTACAATTGACATTGCTTGATAACAAAAACAAATTTTAATCTGGTTTTAAAAAATATTACAGGTTGGCCCATCAGTGGTGTCATAATTTTAACCATTAATAAATTTATTGTTTGTAAATATTTTTGGATATTTTTATTATAAAATATGAACAATTTGATTGAAATTTATAGATTTCAACAAGATGCAGATACAACACATACGGCCCGAGCCACTGTGGCAGTTCTATCAACCATTTTTGGTAAATGCATTTCCAGAAACGCAGATTTTAAATGCTCTCTCGCGTTTATCAAATTTAGCGACGCCAGATTTTTTTCTGTAGGGATACTTAACTTGAACCACAACGTGAGATTTCTGTTCAATAAATATAACGTGGAGTCCTATAAAACACCATTAAAAAATTCATAACTTTATTATAGAAGAATGTTTAATAATTTTAATAAGCACAAAACATACTTGTGGTTATTGGTAAAAACTAACATACTTCAACAAAAAAATGTATTAGTTTAATATTATAAAAAATAAGAAAATAAAATAGTTTCTGTTTTAAACGCCAAATTTGATAGATTCTATAAAAATAAAAAAATAAATAGATATTTCTTTATATAAATAAATAACAGAAGGGATTAACATTATTACATATGTAAATTATTTGCAGTCATGCACACACATAATAATTTAAATAAACTTAATTATTTATATACGTTGCGCGAGAGCGTCCTTTAAGAACGGTATACGTTTTTTTTTAACAAAAAATATCACAAATCAGAACTTGGCCAAGAGCTCCTTACAATAAATATGAAGGGTACTGACAAGTGCAGACATTAACTAAAATCGGTGCTTTTGCAAACAACAATTTACTATTTAGCAGGTCGCGGGCGACGCCACGTTGTGGTTCTAGAGTTAAAAGGAAGAAGTTTTAGCCAACCAAAATTCTCTTGCTAAAGCAACATGTTTGAGAGGGCTTTTTAAAAGTGTCATGAAAGCGACCGATTGTGCAAACTGTAATTTTTAAAACTTAAACACAATAAATTTTAATTAAATTGCCAATATTTTGTAATGAACAACATTAAAAAAATGTACAAACAAAAAAGTTAGTAATGGTTAAAATCATGACACGACTTGGGTCACATGATGAATATTGAAATAATATAGTTTGTCAAATAAAATATTGAAAAAGTAGTAACTTTTAAATAATTTAAAATACTATAAAATACTAATAATAACTGAGTAAGTAGAAAATAATTTAAGTATAAAATAAATGTTATATTTCAAATAAATAAAAATGTTGATAAATGCTTGGGCTATAAACACAATACAGCAGCATATTGAAACACGTTCGAACTGTTGAGAAATGTTCTATAATATCGATAAATGTTCAAAATAAATTGATTACTATTTTACAAATACACGGTATTTTTCAATAAACAGTTAAGCGACAATTTTTTCAATTAAGTATAATAATATGAATTATTAATTCAATTACACTTTAGAAAGTTGTATTTAGACAAAAAATAGTATTCATATTATAAATTAAAGATTTTATTTTCACTTGTTTTTTTATATTATTTATTAAAAAATATATTTTTTTATATATTTTCATCATATAGTTTCATTTTAATCACTAAATTTGTACTGTCCTCAATTGAACAAATTTACTATATTCAATTATCCAAATCCACATCGTTCAAGCGGCAACAATCAAATGCTTACACTTCTTTTACTCTTCATAAGAGTCGAATTATTCTAGACAGTTAGTCTAGCTTCCTATATCTTTTACAAGAAGGGCACACAACCACTCACTTTGACTTCATTATTACTTGCGGTGTTGTAACATGTTAATCAATTATTCGGTTAATTTTTTTTAATACGATGCGGAAATTATTAAAGTGCACTGATGATCTCTTATGAATTGTATGCATTTGATTGTTGCCGCTTGAACGGTGTGGATTTGAATAATTAATTATAAACTTTTTTAATCAATCTTTTTGATTCTATTTGGCCAGAGCCTGATAGGCGGTGTGATACTGGATGCCAGTAAATTCTATTGGTTGTTATAGACAGTTAGTCTAGCTTTTTATATCGTTTACAAAAAGGGCACACCACTCACTTTGACTATAATTTTATTATATGTTTCTAAAATGATACAAAATATGCTTTTTTAAATTTTAATAAATGTTTGTTGTCTTTTCTAATATAAAAAGTTATTAGATTATTATTATTCAAAATAAAAATTTTTAGTTGGAATAGTATCAAATCGCAATCTACATCTGCAATTATTAATAAAAATCTTCAACTTAACTAAAATATGTAATATTAAACATTAGCACATATTTGAATTAATTAAATTAGTAAATCATTATCTGTTGTTGATTAATTTATTCACTGCAGATATACTTGTATATGTAAGTACATTTAAACATAATACTTTAAACTACTTATAATTATAGTGGATAGCTCAGTTGTAAAGCGCTAGCCTAGTAAACTAGAGGTCGTGGGTTTAAACCCCAAAAATGTGACCAATTTTAATCACGCTTTCAATGCACTGGTGCTTCGGAAGTCACCTTTATAAGCTGTTGGTCCCATCAAAACCCCGCTGTGACAAGCCATCGGCTTACTTAGGGGCAATGATGTAAAACATAAATAAACAAACTCAATCAAGAAATAAATGTTATTATCAATTAGCAACTTTTAAAGTGAAACTCTCAGCGTAGTCCACGAGTAGCAACTCTTATTGCTTGCAAAAAACAATATTCTGTACTATAAATACGTAAAAAATATAAATCATTGGATGCAAGTGGGGACTTACACCAAATATGACCAGATGGCTATAAATGGTTGTAATTAGATACACAGATGGGGCCAAAAACTAAAATGGCACCGAAGCTCTAATATATGAAGGCAAACATCGGTAGGACCAAATTATGCTATCCCTTAGGTAAATTTGCCCCCGTTTTCAAAATGGAAGTGGTCGCTATTGCATGGTGCACCAGGCCATGGTAAAGTTAAGATTTCGATTCAACATTACCATAATGTCTAACAGACCAACATGCTAGTAATAAAACCGAAACTGGTCTTGGATTGCATAAACAATTTGGATGCACTAGCCACATACAAGAAAGTACGCTTAGACTGCACACAAAAGACCAATGCATAAAATTGAACCATAAAGTTAGTTAATCAAAAAATATATATAGTTAGCCAAAAAAAAAGAACAATTGTGATATTTATTGGACCAAAAACCTACTTTTGCAACACTTTGGTCTCTACAAGCACATGCATAGATTGGGTACACAAAAAGATTCATTATACCGCAAATACTTATGGAACAAAGAGACTCTGTAGCATTTCTTATGCAAATATAAAGTATACAGCATGCGGCGCAAGGTTCATTTTAGCAAGCATATGCTAAATCAAGAAAAGCTAAAGAAAATCTTTTGAAAAAAGTCCTAGACTTCAAAGATGAGACAAAACTGCTAAGGTTATCAATAAGACGTCAGAGTTGCACAATAGGACCACCATTAGGACCGCAATGCAGGGACGTTTGACAAACCACCACATAAAACACAGCTTCAACATGAAATTTGTTGATCAAACAGACAAATGGTATATAAATAAAACAATCAAAATGCAAAACATCTAAACTATGTATGTTCTGAAAAAATAGAAAAACTGTTAAATATTTGCAGAAATCTTTGCAGCTAGTCGCGCGTTCTAACGTTGTAATATTAAAAATACAACACAATTTTAAACGGAGGCTAGAAGACTGATCCGATAATTTAACACTAACAATACCAACTACATTGATCTATTAGAGACGTAAACAAGTAAAAGCAAAAATGCATTAAAAACGTTAACCTTTAGTAGTTTTAAACAATTTCGTAACATAGTACAAACTGTGTAATTTCCGATTTAACATAATAAAGTCCAATGATCACCATATTATCTTTGGTAAATAGAGTAATTCAACTATTTGAGCAAGAAGTGGACTCACCAAATAATATTTTTGCTAAAAAGATTGCAGTCGTTGAAAATTAAGTTTCAATATAATAAAATTAAATGTCAAGAGAAATAATGTACCAAATTAAACCCACGAGTGTCGATTCATATTAATGAATCGGGTTTAAAAATGAACGACATCATAAAAGATGCGTCTCAGAGACTGATTAAAGGAGCGTCAATTTGTCATCATCAAAAATAACATTGAAGCTGCAACCAAAATATCCATATTAGTTTTAAATAGTATTTATAGAGTTGAAAGAGTATTTTGAAAACTAAATCAAAACAGAAGTCGAACAAAGAAACTTCAAAAACCAAATCCGACATTTAACAATCCATACAGCATCGTAAATATAACCCAGCAAAAACAGAATACACGTGAACATCACACAGTAAGAACGTACACAGAAAGGCGTCTCAACTTGCAGGTATGATTTACACATTACACAAATTTTTTCTCTTTGGTGTCTTGCGCGCGGTATGGTGTATAATAATTATTACCTGTTGAGCAAAACAGAATTATGCACTTATTTCAACAACCAATAGCAACAGACTTACTTGCACGTGGGTTTATTAGATCGCACTGTGGCTGGCTTTAATATAGGTGCAGATGGATTGTCAGTGAGAATAATCAATTATTAAACCAGAAAATTAAATTTGGAAACATATTTTCTGAGAATTTATTAAATAGAAAGGCGATATAATACGTAAAAAAAAATTAAGTATCCAAATTTTTTATAAATATTTAGGAAATATTTTAAAAATTAAATTATAAAAAAAAATTTGGAAAAAGTTTATATACATCGAATAATGCACAGAAAATGCTAAAATAATTATTTGTTAATCAAGACCAGAAATACCCTTTAGACGAGGACAGCTAAGAGTATTTTGGCCGTGGTAAACACAACATTTTTAGGCGACGGCAATTTAAATTTTTATTTGATTTTTTGTTATGTGGCTACAGTGACAATTTTGTAATATCAAACACTTTCAGGTCGCTATGTGCAGCCAGAAAGTGTTTTGCAGTAGGGAACTGGCTAAAAAACGTTGTGTTCACCACGGCCGAAATACTCTTAGCTGTTCTCGACTGATGTTCGTCTCGCTCGCTACGCTTGCTCTTCTCGCAACTCTCAGAATTTTCCACCAAAGTAGCACTTTCTGACCTTGATTTAAAATGTTTTAAACAAATGTTAAAAAACGTATTTGTCAACTTTTGCAAAATGCCAAAAATATGTATTTAAAATGAAAGTAAAATCTTATAAAATACTGAAAAATGTTGTTATAATGGCACAAACGTGGAAACAATGCATCCTCTGGGTATAATTACAAAATGAATAAATAAATTGAGAAAATTTTATATACAAAATGTTGGTCAATGTTTTCAAAATTCAATTCAAAGAAACAAAAAAGTTGCAAAATGTTATATAATATGCTTTAAAAAAATACAATTATGAATAGAACACTATAATCTCTAAATCAGATTAAAGACACAGCTACAAAAATTGAGGTCGATGATCAGATGGATGAAACCCAACAGAAACAGATACTGCTCAAATTACTTTAATTTGTTATAATTTCGCAAAATTTACTCTACTTTTTTATTACAATATAAATGTTTTAATTAATTGTTTTAGTTTAATTAATTTAATAAATTTTTATTTAAGCGTTTCTATCGTTTACCTTATGTGTGTACCTTTTGAATTAGATATTAACTATTTGAAATGATTTCTGTGCATAGATAGCTAGTAATAACTACTAGAGTAATACAAAACTTATAAAACAAAAAACGATAAAAATATATAAATGTTAACATACAACCATGTTATATATATATATTATATTATATGTTATACATCTATTTATCAAATAATCAATAAACTTAAGTTTAAACATAAAAATAGAATGATTTTTAATTCTTTTTTCTTTAATTCATTCCAAAGTGATGTTGTGTGAAATAAAGAAATAAATAAGCAAACCAGATAAGATAAAGAAAATATGCTTTTACATTCTTTGTTGATTTAAAAAAATATAAACAACTTTTCCATTCTTTGTGTAAAGCAATATCCATAAATATATCCTCACAGTTCTTATCAGTTATACAAAGTCGTATTTTAATGCTCGATAGACATCTAACGAAACGGGAAAATGTTCGCATTGATAACTCATATATGATTGTTATTACCTTTTAAAAACTCGCAATCGGAATTTAATATATATGTTGTAGCAGAGGAGGTTGTTCGGACCGATTTGGTTGTTCCCTCTTATCGCCAAAGGAAGTTTGGACAATATTTCCTAAAATAGATAACTCCCGGGAGAAACTTCGCCTTATGTCAAGTTAATCAGAGATTAAGCTAACAAGCGTTTCTGAAGCCAACCGAAAGTTTACCCAGAAGTGAGTTTTATTTCGGTAATGCTCAATTTATACGCGGAACTTTCTTGCTGATTCGTACCGATGATATCATCAGATGCGATTTTACATTTCCGCAAACATTATTTAAATAATAGAGAAACGGATTAGTACAGAAAGAGATCTCAATCTGGATTGTAGTAGTTGTAGCAGTGAAGTTTTTAAATCCTCCGCACGCCCCAGTACCTGTGTGTATACTGCAAAGGGCCCGGATTATAATTCAGCGATTGTAAGTCCGTTCCTTTTGGGATCTTGCGTCGGCTCAACAATACTTCCGTATATACACGCACGCATTTCCAAGATGTGTCGCTGATAAATCCGCACTTAATGCTACAACTATCACTTCCACCGAATTTCTTACTTAAAGTAAAACGGGGGCCAACTAATTTCCAGACATTAAAGAGATATATTGCTTCATACGCATTCGCATGAACGGATTATAATAATGCGCCGTATTAACTGACTAATTATACTTCCGGAAGATGTTATCTCCTGAATAAATTATCAACCCCGTTCGACAAATCAATATGCAAATACTATTTCCGGCTAAATTTAATTCAATTTAAAATTCGGTTAACAATTTTATAAAATATTATTTCATTTATTTAATAAACATGACTAAATGTTTATGACAACATTTAGTACAATAATGATAATTATCATAAATATTTTGAATGGTTTTTTTAAGAAAAATATCGTCGGTTCAAATTTTCTGCAAGAATTAATACTGACTGGTACCAATTGCTATATTTTTGCTACATTATAAGCACGAGAAATACTATTTTTTTAATAGATATATTGGACAGGGCAGATTAATAGAACAGCCTGAATAGACCCACGAGGTATATGAACATTGAACAAAAAGTAAAGTGCAACATTTTTTAATTCCACCGATGTTGTAAAATACTTCGATTTAAAAACAACTCCGTTTTCTATATAAATTATGTTAATTTAAAAGTAAATTTTTACTATGATTAAAAATTAAAAAGCATCAGAATTAATCATTTTCATAAAGTAGTTTAATAAAATTATTTTTAAAAAATTTACATGCGTATATTAATTTCAATCTCCCTGCAATTTTTGATTATAGTTCAGAAAATTTTAAGACGTTAAAAATTATGACAGAATAACATAGTTCAATTTTTATATTGATAAATTTGTATACTGTTTCTCATAACTTAAACATTGTTCGCAAATAGAAAAATATTAACCCATGTGATTTAACATTGCAAAGTTGATCGAACCAATGCAATATTACGCTCGGTTTAACAAACGGAGAACATAACGAAAGGTATTTCGCCGCAATGCACCGCGTAATACCATCACATCGGTAACATTTGTCTGTAATGGAAGCCGGATACTTTGCTTGTTGACTGGTTAGGCACCACAGTATATTCAATTACCGAATATTTTTAATAAAATTTTATGCATGTTTGTGTTCGTATTTTATTTTCAATGTTTGCGATTTGTGTATGAACATAATTGTTTATGTATACCATTATTGTATAATATAAAAAGCATCAAATTAGATTTCAATGAAAAGTTTAATGAGTAAATTTTTTTATTCAACTGAGGTTATTTACTTAGTGTATAATATAAATGTGAAACAGTTGTTCAACTCTGTGTTAAGTATTAATTTGTATATCTATAGCAGTAATGATGGTCAAGCACGCAAGCAAACAATTACATTCTTATTCCGAAAAATTATATTTGTCCCAAATTTCATCGATTGTTCTTCGGTTAACATTATGTTACAATAATTATTTATGCATAAATATATAAATTTATTTGGTAATTTGTATGTTTGAAATAAATTAATAAGTTAATTACTTGATATAAAAACAGTGATCTTAAAATATTGATATTAAATAAATGTTACAGATAGTAATAACTTGTATATAAATACAAAATGCAGACGTGTGCGATTTCTTAATTAATTTTTTCATATTGGGAACGTGAAAAAAAAATTCTGCGATAATCGAGTTTTAAATATTTTATAATCAAACATCAATTTGCTTAAATAAAAGCGTCATTAAAAGGAACTTTTAAACTGTCAAGTGGAATGAAATTTTAATACAAAACAGCACTGGAAAAGTACTTTCAACATCCTGATTTTCTGATTGCTTTAATAACCGAAGAAGCAATCAATCAAAAAACGTTCTTGTTAAAACCCAATTTATCTTAAATTCATCAAACGCGTTTTGGAATATATTTTTAAGGTGGAGTTTATTAATATAAAATAATATGAATACGTTAACGTCGGATTAGATTAAAAATATATTGTTAATTGTCGTTAAAATTGATTAATACACGTGTATTGTTAATTAAGATCGTGCCTAGATAGAGTCTATTGGCCATTAGTTTTATTACCAGCTGTGCGTGGTAGTTTCATTATTTCTTAAGTACACATTTAAGCGGATAGTAAAATTCGAGAAACTGAGTTCTAGTTTAATAGTATCTAAGTTAAGTAATATAATTTAGAGCTGTGGGGATAGTTACTTTGAGAGAAAATATAATGCAAATTGAGCGCAATGCAAAAATATTAATTTGCAAGCCAGTGTATTAACAATGCCGTTGAATTTAATATGCACAACACATTGCAAATTTTGCCTGCATAAATTTTTATTTAAAAAAGTAAAAAAAGATGCAGCTAAAATTAAAAATCTAAATTTAAAAAAATAAATTTCAAATTTTGTATTATTCTAGCTATATATATATATATATATATATATATATATATATATATATATATATATTTATAAATACTATTACTTACATTGCACACTTAAAACTAACCAACAATTCACAAACATTTTATTACATTTGTATTACTCTGTAATATTTTTCAATTAACTGAATCAATATTTGTTAATTAAAATTTAAAGAATAATTTGTGTAACATTTCAGAATTAATTTTTTAAAGTTTTTAACACATACTTATTTATTTTAGAAATATACAGGGTATTTTTTTCAAAAGTGTCCATCCGGAAAAACTTAGAAAATCAGGACAAAACAAAAAATTCTAAACTTGACTAGTTTCATTTTTCTATTTTTCTATTTTGAGAGGAACATTTTGACATATAGTTTACATGTCTGTCTCCTCTCCAAGAAGCACCTCTCAATTATTTTTTAATGGGATGACCGATTTTCTGACCCCTCATTTGATAGGTCATTTTGTCAGCGATTCAGCTGTGCCATTTATTTTAAACATATAAATAAGCAGTCTGAAATATATACCCATCCCCTCCAAGAAACAAATTTTAAAAAGTTCTTATTGGGGGAGAGGACACATTTATATATATATATATATATATATATATATATATATGTGTGTGTGAAATAATTATTTCAGACTGCATATGTAAACATTTTTCAAAATGATAAATATTGGCATCTCTGAATTATTGACCTTTCAAATGAGGTGTCACGAAGTAGGTCATTTAAAAATTTTGAAAGGAGCTTGTTGGAGAAAATGAGGAAAGTGACACAAATGTCAACAGTATATCAAAAGATGTCTCCCTCGAAATAGAAATTGAAGTGTTCTGGGAGTTTTTTGTTTGGTCCCAATTTCGTAATCCAGCGTGGATACTTTTGAAAAAGACATTTTTTATTTTACAAATATTTTTAGATACTCAGAATTTTGCAACATTTTTTGATATAATTCAATAGCTCTTTTGCACCATTTTTACATTATTTCATCAAGTTTTAAATGTTTGTCATTATTTTTTACACGCCAATTTATAGTTCAATCCTGAGATAAACGCTTTTGCGTATAAACTATTTGGAAATTGCTGTGCCAATTCCGTCATTCTGTTGTCTTGAGTAACTTCTCTTCTTTTTCTTGTCTTTGTAATTTCCGTAAATGTTGTTTTTGTTTTTTATTTTTACATCTGCTTTTTTATAGACGCAGTTATCTTAACCTCCTTTATTTATTTCTTATTCTTAATTTCTTTTATTGTTCAATTGTTGTTTGACATTCTGTTGTCTTGAGCAAATTCTTTTTTTCTCCTTGCCTCTGTAATTTCCGTAAATGATGTTTTTGTTTCTATTTTTACATCTGCTTTTTTTTATAGGCACAGTTATCTTAACCTCCTTTATTTATTTCTTATTCCTTGATTTTTTTTATTGTTCAATTGTTGTTGATAAAGACTGTTAAAATGCAAAATGGAAAAAATAAAAATAGTATCTGTAAGGATTCTTAAAATAATATAAAAAATCAGTATATGTTGAAATGAAATCGCAAGATCCTCACTTTGTTACAAA
>JARJEC010056179.1:0-17109 GCA_030264575.1 Tachinus sp. AB-2021 | reverse complement strand
TGCAAAGCCTGAAGAATATCACACTTTTACCAGTAAAGACAAAAAATCGTGAGCACGAGAATTATTCATTTCCATAATCTGCATGAATGGCCAGCAAATAATATACTTGCAGTTTGTTGAAATTGTTTTTAAATCTGATTTTATTTGGGCAGCAATTTTAAACAATTACTTATTCTTATTTGCAATTTCTTGAAGAAGATTTACAAGACCTTTTAGAAAATGTAACCTTAAACTTTATTAGAGAAATTTGGTTTTTATACAGTAAAGCACCTCCACATTATTTCCTGATTGTGAGCCAATTTTTAAATAAGAAATACTTAAACCGATGGATCGTCCGAGATGGAAGAGCCTTGCAACATGGCCCGATCTATTCTATGATGTGTTCCAATAAAATTGAAAATAGGGAGAATGTAGTAAGCAAGGATTAAGCAAGAAAGTCAGTAGTCTCAAAACAGCTCTCGGTAGATTAAAATAATCAACTTTTGAATAGTAATAGTAACTTCAATAAAAAAATGGAACTTTTGTATTAAATTTGCAAATTTTGCAAAATGAGAGAATGTGAAACAGAAAATAGAGCTGAACATAAAATAAATGCGAATATTTTTTACAACGCCAAAGAAGAATTAATTTTTTTTTTATTTTTGAATTTCTATATATAAAACATTGAATATATTTGTATCGGCTTTGTTAGATGACATGCAATCATGATTTGCTGTGTTTGTAAGTTCATACGTCAGGTTGTTCTTCAATGTATTCTATGATGTCATTTATGTCATGTTGTGTTTCTTTTAATACGTCAGTTACTGTTTAGGATGTGTTCTGTTGTTTTAACTGCGTTGCATGTTGGGCAGTTTTGCAAATCCTTTTGTTTAAATGTATGTTGTTTGTCACCTATTAATCCGTGGCCCGTGAAATATCTTATTATTTTTGTTGTACTTTGTGATTAGGTAAAATTTGTAACTCAACCGTTGATTTACAAACCTCACGTATTGCCTGTTGGATTTTCGAATTTATTTTTCCGGTTGCTGTGTTTTCATTATATTTGTTTGTCCATTCTTCTTGTATTTCTTTTTGTAGTTGTTGTTTGCAGTCATTGCCCCGCATATCAATATCAGTTGGAATTGAAAAACAATTCATGAGTTCTAGATAAAGAGAAATTTTTAGAAAAACATATAAATACGGCTAAAGAACTTTGAAGTCGATGGTCAGTTGGGTAAAACCCAACAAATACAAATATTTTTACTTAGATTGTAGAAAAAATATTAAAATATTAGATAGGTATCAACTAAATTAATAATTAATTTTTTTACGTGCAGACAAATTTTCGAAAGTAAAGGGACTTTGATCGATTATGTTTTAACGTCTTATGGAAACGGTAAAATAAAACTTTTTTGTTTCAGATCTATCTTTTTTACAAGAACCGCTTCAATGGATTTTTTCCCGACTCAGGCATCGGAGGTCCACCGATGGGGCGTAACTTTGCCCGCATCGAAAGTTTTACTTTTTCATAGCGTTGCTCCTACGCGACGGTTCGCCATTTGTCGACGAGTTTTGTCAAATTCGAAATTGAAAATTTGTTTCTTCGGACGAGATCGACTAAGTACTACTTTTAGTCGTTTCTCAAATTTTCGGTTGCGATTTTTGAAGGCGGCGTGAGTTGTTCCATAATAGGTGAAAATTTCGATCGATTCCAGGAGAGTCATCAAAATCCGAAAATTCGAAAGCTATTATAATTTTGAAATCATCGGTCGACCAAAGTCGGATATCAAAATTCCTTTGCAACGCTCCGCTCCGTTCTCTAAATATGGACGTTTTTTAATTTTCACATCGTTTTTCCGGAAAATCTTCGGTGCAAAATTTTGTTTTAAATTTTCCGATGTCGCCGTCGCTTTCTTTGCGCAATTTTAATCGGACAATCCGATTGTCGAAAAAAACCGAGCAAAGTAGCACATTTATCCATTTTCCGTTTCGTGACAACAAAATTTAATTATAAATAATGATTTTGATTTTCATGTTTCTCCATACAAACTGAGCTTGAAAAACATTTTATTCAAAATTCTGAGTTGCAATATTTGCAAAACTACGGCAAAAGCATAGTAAACAAACTTTATTTTTCAAAGCAAAACCACGGCAAAAACTGATCAAACAAACATTAGTTTTTAAACCAATACCACGGTAAAGCTTAGCAAACAAACATTAATTTTTAAACCAAAACCACGGTAAAAGCTTAACAATCAAACTTTAGTTCTGAAACCAAAACCACTGTAAAAGCTTAGCAAACAAACTTTAATTTTTAAATCAAAACCACGGTAAAACTTTAGCAAACAAACTTTAGATTCTAAACCAAAAACTACGGCAAAAGCGTAGCAAACAAATTTTAATTTTCAAAGCAAAACCAAGGCAAAAACTGATCAAATAAACTTTAGTTTTTAAATCAATACCACGTTAAAAGCATAGCAAACAAACTTTAATTTTTAAACCAAAACCACTGTAAAAGCTTAACAATCAAACTTTAGTTCTTAAACCCAAACCACGGTAAAAGCTTAGCAAACAAACTTTAATTTTTAAATCAAAACCACGGTAAAACCTTAGCAAACAAACTTTAGATTCTAAACCAAAACCACCGTAAAAGCTTAGCAAACAAATTTTAGTTCTTAAACCAAAACCTCGGTAAGCTATAGTATTTGATTGAAATACTGTTATTAGTTTCCTGCTTTGTCAGTGCATAAACTGTTTGTTAATTTAAAAAGTACTAATCCAAATGACAAAAATAATCTTTTCAAATGAGAAAATACTCCAAAATATAAAAGTAATTTATTATAAACATGTTTTAAATTTGTTTTAAACATGTTTCAACATAAAAACTGTTTATTGCTCACCCTAGTACAAAGTATTCGATATTTACTTTCTCACTCTCTTCTTAGCAAATAAACTTTAATTCTTTAATCAAAACCAGGGTAATTTATAAAAAAACTTTATTTCAGAAAATGAAACAAACGCCAGAGCTTACAACAGTCGCACACATTATTTAAGTATTTGATTTAAGAATCCGCAGGAATTATTCATTACAATTAAATTAATTCTACACGTTAATACCTATTTCAATTAATTACACATGTGTTAAGTAAACCATAAGAATTGATAGATTTTACACAAATATTATTGCTTACAATTAATTGTTTTAAAATATTTGTAATATTTTGTAAATTAATGGCACACTTTAATGTTTCTTTCGACAAAAACTTAATTTAAAATTTTTGTTTTCATTTTAGCGTTCCTGGCCAGAAATTGAGCGTAGATGCAACTTTTTGTCAAATAAAACATTTAAATTTATGGGGTACTTTTCATAGTAACTTTTACACTTTTCAAACACCACAAGCATTTGTGCCGGTATAAAATAAAATTCTAAGTCATTTCTATTTCGGCAAGTTTGAGGATTGTGTGTTGTAAAGTTCAATTTAAAATCTTCATCAGTTGCAGCGCAAAGTGCCCTCGAGTGAAGATGGGACTTTGAAATTTGAAACAGACAATGTCTGAGCATCGGAAAAGCTAAATTAATAAAAATTTTTGACAAATTTTTTGTTAAATGCCAGTAAATGTTTATAATGTCCGTAAAATCTGAAAAATTTAATGATCATTCTATCGAAAAAATCGTCATAAATAGACAGATTTTTTTTTAATTTTCGTTTTTATTTTCATGTGTTTGATCAAACTGAACTCGGATGTAAATTTTTGTCAAATTGAGAGAAATGTTTTGCAACATTTAAATTTATTCGGTTCATAGTGATTTTGACACTATTCAAACACCAGAAGCATTTGCGCCAGTATAACATAGAAATTCTAAAAAATTTTGAGGCATTTCCATTTCGGTAAGTTTGAGTGTTTGTGTGTTGTAAATTTCAATATCTCAAAATTTTCATTGGTTGCAAAGCAAAGTGCTCTTGAGTGTTTTTAAAAATTATTTAACATAAAAGAACTTTACTCTGCGACCGCTAAACGTGTAACTTTTTAAATTTGAAAGAAACAATGTGTGAGCATTAAGAGAAGTAAACTAATTTGAGTTTTAGACAAATTCTTTCTTGAATGTTTATAATGTCCGTGTAATCTAAAATTTTTAGCCATCGGTCAGTCGAGAAAATCGTCATAAATAAACATTTAAAAAAAAATCATTTTTGTATTCCTAACCACAAACTGAGTTATGTTGAAAATTTTTGTCAAATTCGGAGAAGGAGAGGTAAATTAATTGGAATTTTTCCCAAATTCTTTCTTGGATGCGCGCAAATTTCTATATTGTCTGTAAAATCGTGAAAACCAAACAGAAATTTTTTAAATAATTTAGACTCAATGTTTATGTTCCCGGCCACAAACTGTACTTGAATGCAAGTTTTTGATAAATTTTGAAAAAAAAAAAACAAATTTTAAATTGCAATTAAAAAAAGTGATGCTGAATTGAAATGTATTACTTTATGAACGTTGGGTAATAATTTTCTTAAATGAATAAAAACACTAAAAAGTAACAACCAACGACGGTGCCAATACAACTTTGCATTAAACAAATTAAAATATTTAAATGATTTAATTATTCTAAAGTGCCTACAATATTGATTTAAATTTCGGAGATGTTCGTGTATGTACGTTAAACGTGCCAGCCTATAATTATGCAACCGACATTTTTTTTAAATATTAAATGTATTTTGTTGCATCACACAAACATCAACTGATATTTATTGCAAACATTTGTTTAAATAAGTAAAAATTAACGAAAAGAAACATCCGACGGTGCCAATATTACTTTTTTATACATTAAACAAATTAAAATAATTATATGATTTAAATTTGCATCCAAAAATTGCGTATAACATGAAGTTGGTGACAAATCGGTTTGAATTTCGGAAACGTTGGTGTATTTTTATAAATTTTTTTGAACACGCCCATTATATCAATTATTTTAAAGTACACAACCAATACTACACGAATTATTGTGTATATTTAGTTGCATATTTTAATCGATTGTAAGTTCGGAAACATTTGTCTATTTACAAAAAGACCTGACGGCAGCAAATTATTATTATTACCAACATTATATAAATTAATATGTACGGTTTGCCGCCAAAAACTCCTATGATATGAAGTTAGATCTACTGTAAAGTTTATGACAAATTGATTTGAATTTCAAAAACGTTCGTATATTTACGTAGAAACACGGCGGACAGCAAATATTATAATGTATGTAACCAACATTACTTTAATTATGATGTATTTTGTTATATTACAAAAAAATACAACTATTGGTAACAATTTTTTAAGTAAATAAATGCTATTAAAAAGCTTTATCTAATTTTTGACTATTGCCCATTGCTAATAATCTAAAACAGTTAGCAAAACCTTATTTTATAAACATGTTAAAATAATAAAAAATGCTTTATCGTAAAGTTGGTGACAAATCAATTACAATTTCGGAAACGTTCGTGTATTTACGTAACATGATGATCCCCAATTATTATATAAGATATGCAACAAACATTACAACAGATATTAACTTTTATCTCTTTACAATTATCCAAGTTAATAAAGGCAATTAAAAAAGCAAACATATTTGATGCTTATTACTTACTACTGATAACTCAAAAAATGTAAATTTAAAATAATTATTTTATTTATAAAATAAACAAATTAAAATAATTAATTTATTTAAAATTGCCGCCAAGTGAATCTGTAGTGAAGTTGGTAACAATTCCATTTGAATTTTGAAAACGTTTGTGTATTTACATATAAACATAATCACGCCCATTATGTTAATTATTATAAAGTATGCAAACGAACATTCCATAAATTATTGTGTATATTTGGTTACATTTTTTAATCGAATATAATTTCGGAAACGTTTGTCTATTTACGTAATAGACGACATGATGGCTGCAAATTATTATTACCTATATTATTTAAATTAATGTAATTATTCGGTTCAGCAATTCAATTAATTTTAATTAGATTCATTTGACAATAAAGAATTGTCGATGCATCTGCACGATCGTTGTAACTAAGTTTGAATTAATTACAAATATTAATCGTGTGGTCACATTTATATTAATTTTTTTCTTCAAAATTTTTAATTGCAATTTTTTCTGATCTCAGCAAACTAACTATAGTTCTTAAAACAAATTCACGGTAACAGTTTAGTAACAAAGTCATTTTGAAAATTAAATTCACGGTAAATACGTATATTTCCATTTTCCAGTAACCTCATGTTATTTATTGGTTACAAATTATTAAATGAATCGAAACACTTAAAAAGCAACATATGTTTAATTATTAATTATAATACCTCATACCAATAATACCTCAAAAAGTTACAATATAAACTTATTTTATTTATAAAATAAACAAATTAAAATATATAAGTGATTTAAATTTGGCGCAAACCGTGCGTATAATACGAAGTTTGTAAAGTAGTAAAGTTAATGACAAATCGATTAGAATTTCGGAAACGTTAGACAGTGAACTCTATACTACGCCAATGCATTTGTCGCATCAAAAGTGAGGCAGGGGAAACATTGTGCAACCCGTCAACATAGGGCTTAGCATCTCTTTCTACCTTATTACGTCTTACGGGAATTGTACCTTCTTTATTTCTTTTTCCAACGTCGTAGTCGAGAGAAAATCCATCGAAGCGTTCCGGAGTTATTGCAGTTCTTGTGAAAACCTTCCGCGGTCCGCGACTTGACAGGTCCAAAACAAAAAAGTTTTATTTTACAATTGACGGTGAAACATAATTGATCCAAATCCTTCTACATTCGAAAATTTGTCTGCATGACAAAAATTTTATTTTTTGGATACTACGGCAGTCGACAAAAATCTTTGCCGATTGCTTTAAAAATTATTATAATTAATAATTAATAATTAATTTATTGGTTACATTTTTTAAATGGAACTAAACATCTAGAAAGCGTTTATTATTTACTACAAATACTTCAAAGAGACTTGATATAACCATATTTAATTTATGATAAAACAATTAATAATAACATTGAATAACAATTTTATTTAAGTAGTTAGTGAAGATAATTATAAAATGATGAACTGTGGCTAAAGTTTGAACTTTTATCTTCGCAAATCTCACAGCAGTGTATTTTTTATAGAATATTAAAAAACCAATTTTTTTTCATAAATTCCCTATAAAGCATTTTATTTATTTATAGAATATCTAACAGAAAAATAATTTATATATAAAAAAAATAAATAAAGCGAGCATCTCATTTGTTTGAAAAACGATTAAAGGAAAACATTTTTTTGTAAAAAAAATATTTCGCACAAAAAAAACAGTTCCATCCCTTAAACGCACACTAGAAAAAAAAGGTTAAGTACAGAAAATTGCAGCAAGACGCACGACATTTTTACAAAACTTGTAATATTCTTTCATACCATACATAGATTTTATACTAACGTCTGTAAAAATTAAGCAAAACATAATTTAATAAAAATTACATCTGATCTTGAAGATATTGCAACGTCGCAAACACTTCGTAAAAAATGCATAAAATATAGTAGAACGCTAATAATCTGTTGAAGGTTATTTTGGAGAAGCCATTATTGGACTATAACGATTACGTTCAGACCGACAATGTTGCTAAACCAGCGTGCGATTTTATTTTTATTGCCGCACGCTAAAACAACTTTTTGCATGCTAGTACATAATAGCTATTTATAATGTAAGCTGCAAAAGACAATATAGCAGAGTACGAGAAATTGTAGCAAGAAGGGTAGCGTAGTGCTACAATTGTACGACTTATGGAAAATTCTTTCATACCATATATTGTACACAGCTTTTAGTACTTGCGTTTGTAAAAAATAACCAAAACATAATATTAATAAATAATTTTTGTAGTATTTTATTTATTTCTCAACTATGAATTTTGTCTGTTGTTAGTTTGTAATTATATTTTTTAATCTTTTTTTTTTAATTTAAATTGTTAGTTATGTATTATTTGTCGGTTCTTTTTTACTTTATATATTTTTATATTTTTTTCTTTAATTGTATAACATTTATTAATATTCATTTTGTTGTAGCAGAAAATATTGTCAAAATTTAAAATAAGGGTTATCTGGAAAAAAATTATTATTAATATTTTGTCAATCAACATTGAAAATGATATTTATTATATCGAAACCGTGTTAGTAATAAGTAAATATAAAAAATAAAAAATAATTTTTTGTTAAAAAAACAACCAAACGAATATAATATATTTTTTATTATATAAGTTATAAGTTTTCTTGGTTTCTTTATTTTTTTTTTAATTTCCAATATTTAAACTTGTTTTATTAATTTTTCTTTTTGTTTGCTATTTTGTTGATTGTTCAACTTTCAATTTGTTTTTTTTTATTTAACTATCTTGTTTTTTTAGGTTATGTGTTGTTTATCTATTTGTTTGCTAATATTTTGTTTATAATTATTTTATTTTTATAAATAAAACAACTTTTTATATATCTTATCATGAAAAATATTTATTAAAAAATAACAAGGTATATATAAACTTGTTAATCATAATTACCCACAATGTATTATTTTTGTTATATACATACCTTGTTATTTTCTTTTGCTTCATATTATATACGAATAAATTCTTATTCGTTGAACTTGTTAATCCTAATTTACCCATAATATTTTTGCTTCATATTTGTTTCTATCACAGTATGATGATGACCAGGTAATTGGTCGAAACTAGTCCGGTTTAATAAATATTTTTCGTGGTAAGTTATATAAAATTTTGTTTTATTTATTAAAATGCAACATCACTTAGTAAAGACTACCACCATTCAATACTTTATTTTTATTTATTTCGTATATATTTTCCTTGGATGTTTTGTTTTTTGTGATTATTTATGTTTGTCCTTTCGTTTTTATTAGATCTAAATTTATTTTTTGTTTAATTTGTCATTTTGTTTTATTTTCTACGTTATATTTTCTTTACATAAATTTAAATTTTTTATTTTCGGAAGAATTTGACGTCCAATTTGTGGAATTATTGAATCAAAATATTAACGGCTATCGGACTGAGTAAAATAACTTTAATGAGCAATCATTTCACGATTTACAGAACCAACTGTTCTCATCATCAGCACAAAAATATTTTAACTAGTATCACAGAATAATTGATATGCAATGAAATTAATATTGCGAAGACAGCATCAAGCAAAATAAACATAATTAGCCTGTATGGAGGCCCACGTAAAATTCGATTCTTTCGTGGGCCTACATACATTCTACTAATGGTTATGTTTATTTTGCTTAATGTTATTTTTGCAAGATAATTTCATTGGATATCAATTTAATATTTTAGTGCATTTTGTTTGTTGTTTTTATTAATTCCATTAAAAATTACTTTATTTTACATGCAATCATATTGAATAATAAGCTTTTTTGTTAGTAAAAATGTTTGTTTTTGTTTTATTTGTTCTAAGATCAATTAACCAATTGTAGAAAAAACAAAAACAAATTAATCTTAATTTTTTTAAATTATTTTGAATTTATTTTCATATTCTCCGTTAATTGTTGGTTTATTTGTTATTTACCTTACAATTTATTTTTTGTCTATTTTTAGTTTGTTTTGTTTTTTGACTCAAATTTGTTGTTTTTGTTAATTTTTTTTCAGCTTTTTTTGTGTAAGTGCTAATTGTGTTTATTATTATTATTATCAAATTTGCATCTTTAAATTTTATCTATAATTTTTTTGTGTAAATTGTTGTTTCTGTTAATTTTTTGAGTACTTTAAATTTATATTGAATTAGATGTATAAACAAAAAACAATGTGAGTGTTTGGAACACACACAGTAGAAGTAATATATTTATTATATTTACATTGTAACTAAACAAATTTCTATGTGTTCTAATGTAATATTATTATAATTTTATATTTATACTTAAAATTAAAAGGCAATGTCAGTGTCATATTTTAATCCGTCTTATGTATGCACAGCCATTCCGCTACTCATTACTTTATGGTCTACAAATATACAAGTCAACAAATGCATGCGTTCCCAGTCCAACTCATTCCCATTCGCTCATTGGCTGTATTCTACCAGTTACCCTTGAATTGTTATCTCTTTAGCCTCTCCGCTTTTTTTGGACTCACACCTCAATATAAACGTTTTTACTTTAAAATTGTACATTTTCTGTTTTTGAATTTTTTTTATTTATTTTATTTACATAATTTTATTTAATCAACATTTTTATATTTTGCTATATTTGACATTTCATCTATTCCTTCTAGTTTTGCAATTTTTTGTTTTATTTGTTTTTATTTTAGATAATTTATTTTTATTTTTATTTAATTTTGTTTTCATTGTATTTTTTTGTATTATTTATTTTTTATTTATACTTTTTTCATTTTCGTTCATGTTTAGGATAATTTTGTTCAATTAATTATTTTTTTCTGTAATTTGTATTTTTATAATAATTATTATTCTTTCATTCATTAGGTTTGTTTTTTTGTTTTTTTTTAATATTATTTAAGACATTATTTTGTTTTATGTTGTCATACATTGTTTTAAGTGGCCATATGTAACGTATTCACTCAAAACATAATTTTTACTTAAGATTTAGATTTTCTGTTAAAGTTAACTCTTTCTTAAAGTATATATATTTTTAATTGAACAATCTGATATTATAGAAAATATATTAAAAGATCATTTTTATATTTGATTTATTTTCAAATTTGTTTTTAGATTAGAGCAAATGTGATGGCACATTTTTCAGATAATGTACAATTTTTTATATTTTTTTAATTAGAATGATTTATATAGAAAATGTTGCATATCTCAAAGTTAATAATGTGTATGTAATAAAAGTATTTAGTGCTATTGTTTTCAATGAGTTTTGCGATTGGTACAAAGAAAGCCATAATTCACGAGATGAGATGTTTGTGTATACCAGACTGCTGGCTATAAATATGCATCAATATTTTAATATTCGAAATAGGACTTATTATTATTAATGCCGCATATGTAGACATTAATAAATATTAAAAATAATCCATCTCCGAGGGGTCCGGGTATGAATGAACCGCAGCTTTATTATTCTTCACACATACATATATATTTTTAAATCGAAGCTTAATGCCATCGACTGAGTCCGCGCTGTATATAATAATAATAAATACTCTAATCTTAATAAATGATTCTCAGCATCGTAAAATCAGGTAGCAAAAGGGGAGCATAATAAACATCCTGCCTTTTCAAATCATCCACTGAGAAACATTAAAACATATTGTGAGCCGATTCGGATGACTCATCTATCGAATGGTAATAACTTATTAATCCCAACATTGGTAATACTCTGAATAATTAAAAGCATTAATAATAATTAATTGCACCGCCACAAATTCCACCAAATATTCGAGAATAACAACCAGATTTACCACGTTAAGCTTACATTTTTAATTACTACTTCATACATCCCTGCTTTTCTATACGATTATTGTTGTCTTCTTTTTTTATTCGGTTCCGGTGTTGTACATGCGATTTACAAGAATTAAGTACCTGTGGGTAAAACCTAAGCCTTGCGCAAAGTAACGTATATATCTATGATAATATGCTACATTAATTTCCTCATGTGTTAATGCAGAGCCCGTTCGTTCGCTGATCATTTTGATAAGTAAGAGAATCACACAGTTCTAACTTACAACAATGAGTGAGCGCTTTAAAGCGCGTTTATGCCAACTTAAATTTTATTGTTTGCGGAAGAATATCTCAGATTTACTGGATGCGCTCATGAAATGTGTGTTCACACTCCAATTAGGCACGTGATTTATAATACGTGCGTTAGCATTCCTGCAATTTTCAATACTGTTATTATTATTTCTAATAACTTTATATAGTATTTAGAACGAAATTGCCGATTAGGAACTTTAACAGTTTCCCAATTTTTTTATATGGTCAAATTCCGAGTATTAACAATTCTATGTATTAATATTAACTTAAATAAAACTTGTAATAAAATACTAATTGTCATTGTTCAAATAGTTTTATAATTATTATAATAGTAGCTTTGTTTATAAAACAACAAAATATAGATATGTTTAAGCAGCTTTTTTTGGAAAGAGATCAAAATACTATTTATCTTTTTTTTGTATTACGATAAACAATGATGTGAAAATTAAGTATTATAATAACAATAACAAAAAAATAAACAAAAATTTATTTTATTTATCTGATCTAATTGCCATGGAGTAATTTTGATATACGCGCATTGATTGTTAATTAAGTGAAAATGATATTCAAGCAAGAAAAAGAATGTGTCTTCACAAATGTAAAAAAATAAGGTAAAGACTACACAATATATCTATGCCATAATTTGAGATTACAAATTTAAGGAATGTAGTATGATAACGATGCCCACTAATGGGTAGAGGTAGTTGGCAGTTGGTAGTTGGTAGATGGTAGTAGAGAGAATCAGAAACAAATAAAAAAATGATTGGTAAAAATAGAAAGGAATACGATAGAAAAAAAAACTATAATTGATGTTTTACAAAATATCAAAGGTGATTAAGTAAGAAGTATATAATGGCGTTGAGCTAAAATTTGAGCTATTTCTATAGGGCACTTTAGTTTTCTTAATTCTATTTGGCATGTAGTCAAATGCCAAGGTATTTTATTTCTTCTTTTTTTAAAATTTTTTATTTAATACTATTTTATTTGGAAAGTTGTAAATATTTTGTTGTTATTAGTGAATAAATCAAGGGTGTCTGTTACTACTATAAATTTGACCTTTTTTTAATTCATATTCAAGCTTATTATTTCATGTGAAAATATACCGCATCAACAAGTTACTATAGTTCTATACTATCAAGTGTTAGTTTGGTGTCATTAAAAATAAAAATTGTTGATTTACTTTTGTTCACTTTAATGTTTTACTCAACGCGAGGTATTCTTTTGAGCAGTAGTACTGCTTTAAAGAATACCTCTGGATTCAAGCAGCAATGAGAAATGAGTTTCTCATTTATTTGCATTTTGTCAATCACTTCTTTCTCAATAATACTGTAATATTATTTAAAATATTTCCAAAGCATAGTTTATCAATCTGATATTTGTTGCACTTTTATTTCGCTTGCTAGCCAATTAATGAGGCATATTCTAATACCAAAGATTATAATAAAGATTGTATAAACTAATCTTGTTAAGATGGTTTATAATTCTTAGACACTTGAACAGCATTTTTGGTCCAACCTTCATATTACTTTGCTTTCTGTTATTTTACATTTTTTTGTAGTGTGATAAATCTTATTTAATCAGTCTGGCGTAGGTCTAATCCACCAATCACAAACGTCTCAGATGTCACAGACAGGATGGGACACTGATGGACCAATAAACGGTTCGTTTTAATCACATTCCTGTTTTTACTGACGCCAGACTAAACGTGTAAAGTCTGTCTAAGAATTGCAGAATTTTTATAGATTATCATTTTGCAGTTCTTTGGATTTACTGTTTTTTTATTCATTTTAATATTTAAGTATCATTGATACAATTAGTGCACGTACTGATTCTCTCTTATATATTAAATATTTTTTAATTTTATTTTATAGAATGTTAGTATACTCATTTTTATTGTTTATAATAAATCCTATTTTTATTTTTATGGTCTTATTTTACATTTCAGATCTGTTCATTTACTACTGTATAATTCTGATCCTTTAAATGTGTTTTCAAGAAAATTTAAACTTTGATCCAAAATATGAAATATTTGTATTAATTTCAATTTTCATTTTAAAAATATTAAATTTCAATTCTGTTTCAAATAAACGTATAGCATTCCACATCCATGTCATTATAGATTTTTTAGAGACTGAGTTTTAATATTGTGCAATTTTTTAAAATAAATGCTACTTTGATGGTTTTCCGCTACATGTAGTATCTGCCGCACCTAACATAACGTACCAACGTTTTTAACAATCGCCTATTCTGAATCTAACGCTGTTTTTGCGGTTTAGCTTAGCTTTGCATTTTTTCCTTAACCTTTCTAGTAAGGGTGATCTTACATTTCAAGAGTTATGAGCTCCAAAATTAAAATCCAAACTATTCTTGGACTGCAAACTGATAGTTTGACGACATAAATGGAACCTTAAGGCCGACCATCTAATTTAGGTCTAATAAATGTCCCGGTTGTTTCCCTTTTCCGGATTCTGACCCACTTTCGTGATTCTACACAAGACCGGAAAAGAAATAATCCAGAACAATCTTGCAATAGAATGCAACAACTTGTGTAATAGCTGTTAGAAAATAAGATTCCGTAGAATTTGTTGTTGTGTAAATACAAAACATACAACATGCAACACAACGGTCGCTTTGGCAAGAATATGTTAATCCAAGAAACTGAACTGCAAGAGCTTTGAGAAGTCAAAAGTAAACAATAAGGCTATTTAAACCGCAATATAGAAACGCTTAATAAACCACCTTATAACAAGAAAAATGGGTACGCTAATATAATCATTTAGCTGTTGATTGTTTTTTTAAGATATATTTGAATTACTAGACCAACTTACCAGTCTTCTTTATTTTCAACATTACGGTTATCTTGCAGTGGTTTAGTTGTCAGAACCATATTGGATGCACTATATATAAGGTTTCTAAATATATAAAGAAGAAGTAGAAGAAGTAACAACATGAATTATGAGATAAAGCCAACTGTAGGTATAAAAAGACAGCCATAAAAATGTTATGGCCATCAGGAATCTCAAATGTAAATACCAAATTAAAGGGCATTGTGATTAACTATTTTTTTTATACAATATGTTTGTATTACATAAAAAATTGTGTAATAAAGCTCTATTAATTTTTGCTATATGTTATTATAATTATATTTTTAAAATAACTTAATATGAGTTCCACATATATATATATGGATGTCGGACAGCAATTTTAAAAATTCAAAATATTGTGCAACATGATTGGCTAGGTTTATATAAAACTTAATGTTTTCAACGGGAATATTTTCTGACCACTTAAAGCAAACCATTTTATGTTCTCTATGATAATCACAATCAATAAGATAATTTCAGACCGGTCTTTTATGTATATATTCAATATGTACGGCAATATGCAAGGGCAGCAATATTTAACCATTCTGATACTTATTTCGACGCTAGTTGTATCACTACTAATGTTAGTAATTATTTTACTTCCAAAATTCTCATTGACTACTTCAAACCAAAAAGAAGAATTATCTAGTAAATTGTTGTTATAAAATTCTTGTATTTTATGATCAATTTTGGGGTTAGGTTCTATACCTCAATAAAAAAAATTATTTCATCGGGGTTTTGCAAATAATGTTTTTATGTCCTTGACTATATCTATAGCTTTTAGCGTACGTCAAAAAGTTTTATATTTTTTTTTATTTAATACAATTTTCTAAGAAGGTCTCTTTCTTATGGTGGTAGAATTAGTTAAATTTCTAATTGATTTATAGTAATCCCATTTAGCTTGTTGGATTTTAATATAAATTCTATATTTTAACTTGTTTGTATTACTTGAATAGTAATAATAATAAAAAGTTTCTTATTGATGCTATAGTTTTCAATTTTAATAATTAATATAACACGTTGCAAGCGATTAGGAATAATGGCCGGAATATTACATATTACAATGCAATTTCCCTGGTGATAGATACCGAAGTAGTCTAAAATGATTGTGATGCGATGACACACTTTACAAGTTTGCAGCGTGTCAGTGTTAATCCAGACGGACTGGTAAACGGTTTCAATCGTATTAGACGCGTCATTGAGCAGATTAAGCGAACATACAGGCAGATTTATTGGTTCATCTCGATAACAATGCCACGTACACGAACAATCAACCGCCACATTTCACTATTACCAATTACCTCTTGCCGATTATTGTCCGACATGATTGATTCGCGGATTACGTCCCTTCCGAATATCACAACGTTACGTCCGTAATTGAGTTGAGCGCCCAGTTTGCTTATATCGAAAAAATAAAAGCGAGTATACACACGCCGCGCATAAATAAATATCAGCGGCCTTAAAAGGGTTTAATTAGGAAATAAAAGGGAATATAAAAAGGACCCCGAGAGGGATTGAAAAGAGCGGGACCACTTTTTAAATAATATACGAAATAACGCATCTGAAAAATTACTAATTAGAATCCCCTAATACGTGCATTAGATTACCTTAAAATTCGTTATTTATAGCGGCGGAGCTTAAAACAACTTAATGGAGAAAAAGAAACCGATGGCGAAGGGTTGCCGCCCTAAATACCAACACGCTTAAGGGCGCAAATCGCAGGTCGTCCCATCCGAACGTTTTTAATCTCGTATAGAGAAACATACATTAGAGGCCGTACGCTACATATTAGCAAGTAAAAAGATTATAAGGATTTCGAAAAAATATGTACCTACAAGAGGTATTAGCTCGCTTTTATGTACGAGTTCCTTTTTTAGCTCTCTCATATATACGTGTGCATTTTTCCGGTGGTGGCGGCCGCGCGGATTTCCACATTCGATTTCCGCGCGTTTGATTTTTAAGTGGCTATTCAACCCTGAATCTGCATATAATTGCAAAACAATCGCATGTGATGCCGATATTAAACGGTAGAGTAAATCGAAACCATGGATCTGTTTATTCGCATCATTGACATGTTACGGATACATCACATGTGCACAATACGGCAACTGGTGCATGCGATTAAACAGCCCTGACAGCCGCGAATGCAAATAATCCGGCCACTCCAAAAACTTACAGGACACGCTGTTGATTGTATCAATGGGTTTCCAATCGGATTTACATAACAATGACTGAAAGTCGCACGAAAAGAATGTTCATTTGCGCGGAAATGAATTTTCCGATAGACCCGCTGAATGACCGGCACGTTTGCAAATGCAAATTTCACAACTTCAATATGATTTCAATTGATGCAGCAGCTATTTATTATGTTTTAATTTATTTTTTATGATAAGCAAACAATTAGTTATTTACATAACTATATCAACAGTAAGACATAAAACTGTCGATATAAGTAATTAAAAAATTATAACTTTATTTTTCTATTATAAAAAGACATTTGTTTAGCCATACATTGGCATCATTGTATGCATCAAACAGT
>JARJEC010056168.1:0-12002 GCA_030264575.1 Tachinus sp. AB-2021 | reverse complement strand
TTATCACAATTTATTTAGTCACACCGTGACTGCAGTTTTGACTGAACCTCAGTCTTCATCAGACGTTACATGAGTCACTCATCATTGTGATAAAAAAGATAGTAGTTTATTTCAAATCCTATATAACTATAAGATTAGTTGTAATAATTGAAACAAATATTTCATAAAGTTACTGATTTATGGCAAATGCTTATTTATGAAATATCTACACACTGTGTTTTATTTAATTTAATTAATAATATAAGTACAATAAAATAAGTACTTTTATTACACAGAAATCTTACTATAATTTTCACAAATAATACAATGCCTTAATAATGACTGAGAATTGTTACAATAAAAGTTGTTAAGAATCGCTATTGTGATCTGATAGGATAGGTACAGCTTCAAATTATGTGAAAATCAGAAACGATTTTTTAACCACGTCATTATGTTTTTCTGTACAAAAAGATCCAATCATAAATGTAAATAAGAAATTAACGTAAATACAAGGAAATTGACCTTCGTCAAAATGCAAATTAGTATTAATTATACAAACACTAATAAGTTTTATCAAACGATTCACTGTAAGTGCCAAACAAAATAATATATTATAAGTGTTTTAAGTGTGTATTTGTTGGCAATTATTCTGTACCGAAGCGGATAATAACGATGTCGTTTGGCTTTTGTTTAAAAGCAGCAGAGTTGAACGCTCCTAGAGATAAAATAATTGTTTCGCCTGTCTGAAAGAGTTGTCTGGAGGTACGGAAACAATAAAGCAGTACTTGTATGAAAACTAATATGAATTTAATTGATCTGAACCAAATTACTCATTCCCTGCAAATAACTAAGTCTTATTTATTACAACGCTAGTTTGTTAAATATAAATCAAATGTACATTTTAAAATGCAATCTTATTGCATTTTAAAATGTACATTTGGTTATTTCAGAATAAGATTCCAACCAAATAATATTGAAAGATATTGGATATTAATTATTCTTTGTGAAGGTCTAGAAATAAAATGCAATATTAAAACATAATAAGTTTATTAATCATAATGCAGGTGTCCGTAAATAGTAAAGCAAAATAAAAACGACAATATTAAACTTATATAGATATTCATATTCAATAACAGCGAGTCTCGTTAATTTTCTTGTTTTTCTTAATACATTTAAGACCCGTGAATTTATGATTATTAATAAAATGGTTTAAAAAAAAAATCACTATTTAATAAATACAATATGTAACGGTATATACGCTTTTATCACTATCCTTGTGCAAAGAATAAAGTTCACGCTTTGCACACATTTTTTTAATAACTATTAACAACATTACACAACGAATTAAACAGTTGCAAAATTGCAATTTTCGATGTGCTTTAAACATCGAAAATTGCACAAACTGCAATCATGTTTTGATCGTGTGTAGTTATGGTCGTTTTGTGGATAAATTTAGAAAAGTGCCATAAATATATACTCAATAAATATTTTGCAAAAATCATGTACTTTTGGAATTGCAACCGTAAGAATAAATATTGCGGAATTTATCGCTCCGGTATTTTCAAAGCATTTGCCTGAATCGTTAAATTATGCCGCGATTTTTTTTATACCGACCATTACAATTTTAATAAATAAATAGGTTTCCTTAGTTACTATGAAGCTTTATAAAACGCCCTTAATGCAATATTTAACGTCGGCCTATTTCTGTCCTATTTTTGAGATCACCGATGCCAGAGGTTAACCAGATCTGAGAATTTTACAACTAATTCAGGAATTCCAGCCTAAATTATTGGTTTTCTTAACATGCACGCAACATTTAAATAGTACATGAGCCCTACAGTCCCTATTCCTATCCAAAAGAAGGTGTGCTCAATACGAGTTTTCTATAACCTGAAAAAAATCGACCCTTTAAGTAACGCACATTTAATAAATGAATTAATTCTACTAATAGAAATATATTTTTTCTTAATGATCTACGTACGTTATCGTTGTCATAAAAACTCGTTTAAAATTAACACAAATAAAATTTGACTATTAAATATTTCATTGAAATTTAAGAATTATTATAGACACTGAATTAGTAAACTCGACTTTTCAGTGTTAATTTTGTCTCTGAACCTTTCACGTGTACATCCTTTTCTATCGTTTCAAAAAGCCGTCTTCCATAGTCATACTAAGTTCGTTGTACTGTATATTTTCAATTACAAAATTTGTGTTCATTTATAGTATTACACTATTGTAAACTTCACCGAAGGACGTTTTATATATTATAACGTCAATAAATAAATAACGTCACAATTTAAATTTGAAATTAAAACAATGAAAAGAATTAATCTGTTTTGTATTCTTGATTTTAAAATAAACCTATATAGTTTTTATAATTACTTGACAATATCAGTAGATTTGAACATAATATGGTTACTCTTGTTTTTACGCATCGTTACACTTTTCATTGTTATAATGATTTTGATGGTCATCACCAGTAATTTCTAATATTCACAAGCAATTATTATAAATTACGGTAAAAAATATTCATTAACAAAATATTAAATATTTTTAGTTAATTTTTAGTGATAAAACGGTCTCATTTTGTAACACTGTTATAGAATACTATTATACATGTATAATTAGCGGACAAACGCTAAGTACCTTTATAGCTAGTGCCAAACGAAAATAAATATTCCAAAATCCTGAGAAAGTCTTCGTTTGGCCTTACGAGCTCTTCAAAGTTCCGTTACGCTTAGCAATGTAGCAAAATTTCTAATAAAATTAAAACTCACAATGTAACAACTTAATACATTAAATATTATTTTAAATAAACAACATTGGTTGTGTTCATTCTATTGCCTACGTTATTATTGTAATTTTATTAAAAATTTTGCTAAAGGTTGCCAAGCAAATTTTTAATTTAAATAAAATTTATTTTTTGTAGTAGTAATTTGCATATTTTTTCATATTTTTTATTATTAATTGTCAATAAACCTCGTCATTTTTATTATATTAAATAAATGCAAATTGATACATAAAATAAGATATTAAAACAATATTTCTATTGACAAAATTGGACCTCATGAGGTCATGCAAAGAATATCTCAGCATTTTAGAATTAAGATTTTCGTTTTCTTTTTACACGATCTATTAAGTTACCTAGCGTTTGTCCGCCAATTAATTCCCACCTTGTATTTTGCGGCAATTTCTGTTTTTGTTTACAAGATCAAAATTGCCAAGCAAACGTATTTCAGACTAAAAACCTTTCTAAAACTCCTTTTGTTAATTACTTTTGATATTAATAATTGTTTTGCTATATAGGTATATAAAATAGAGTTTTTAAGTAATTTACAGAAGTACTTCAATTTAAGTAATAATTAACTTACAAAGTTTGTTTATGTTTATATAATATACTAACCAAAGATGATGATCTCTTCACTACACCTGGCGATCCTTCAGATTCTTGAGGGAAATCCGATTGCACATTGGCATCACAGTGCCTACCAATTGGGCTGCATGACAATCGGTTCGGCGAGACCAGCGAGCTCATAACTCATCCCTGCAGTAATCGTAAACTCATTCACTCACAATCTGTAAAACATGTTTTAATTATTAATTTTATAAAACAATATTCTTACAAAAATATCTGAGAATTATTATTAACCATAAAATATAAAAAAAATATAAAAATATACAGAGCACTGACTACTAAAAAACTTGTTTCACTGTATTGTGATAGAGATTTAATGTTTACCATAATTCTGAGTTTGTACGATTAAAGTGTTCCAATTGCGTAACACTTATTCAAAGTTATGCAATTATTGTGTTTTGTAATGAAAATGCTAGAGACCTCATTTTTTAGCTGCGACCAGGGCATACTAGATAAAAAATATTTGTTTGTTTTTGCGCTATAACTTGTTAACAAATAAAAAATTGGATAAGAATATTTGAGTTTTAACATTATCTACACGTGTATAATTACTCTTTGAGTTTAGTCCGCTCTTTCCGACTCACCCAGTATACCTAATATAATGCACCTACCTATTGAGTGAAAATACAATACTAATAATAATTATAACAAAATAAGAAAAATATTATTATATTATTATAACAATAATATTTAAATTTTCCATCATAGGAGTAATACCTACATAAAAACTAAGTACAAACATGATTGCTTCCGGCAAGACAACTTCATTGAAATTTAATAATCTGGAAATAATTCATCATTATTCATGATATATGATGTTTCTTTCTATATTGAAGAAACATGTCAAAATTAATAATTGAATGATTATATAACATCATGGATAAATAAATTTAAGATTACGCTGTATTAAAAACTCATTCTTTATATTTCGTAATATCGTCTTAATGATCTAAGTGTAAGTCTTTTTTTTTAATATACTAATCACAGTGATATTCGAGATGTCATTTCTACAATGACTTAATTAGAAAAGGTGTACTACTAGTTCTACGTCATTGTTAGGCATGATGTTAATGTTGATGTTAGCTTAAAAAGGACTTAAATGTTGAAACTAGTTGATATAAATAAATAAGAGTTGAAGTAAGAATCTTACAACTTTATTTATATTATTTAAATCATCGTAGTTTTTTGTAGCGCTCAATCTCTAATGAATGTATGACATAATACAATTTCTTACACTACTATCTTCTACAATTTATTGAATCACGCCATTATATTGACTGTTAATTTAAATTCAGCTAATAGAATGCTGTATTTCAATAAACTGTACAAGATTTGATAAAAGAAATTGAATAGTGTCATACAAGCATTACTAAGAAAACGTAAATATAATTTAAAGGAAAAAAATTGCAAATATTAATTCCTTTGATAAAAACTTATAACGGTTTTTGCACAAAACTTATTTTATTTAAATACAATAAAAAAATGTATATTATTTAAATAAAATAAGTCGTAAACGTCGTTACAATTACTTTATCTTTTGTTTTATTTTTCTACTATATTGTGTTATTTAATAACAAAAAACAGGTTCAATTTAGGTATTACTGCCCGAGGGATATAAAGTTGCTCATCAACAAGAAAATCAACAAGCAACACTTTTCAAATATCAATCAAACGTAACATTGCAGGTTATAGAAATTTTTAAGATCTATCAATTTAATGACATTTAACTTGAATCTTAACCTTCAATTTAATTTTTGACTGCTTGATTGGATATACATTGCCATGTAATTATAAATAATCTAAAAAATAATAATAACAGCAAAAAATCTGGATAGTTTTACACCTATCTAAGTGCTGACCGAACGTAATGCTGCTTGACTTGCATTGTAATTGGTCGTACTGGATAAGCCACCACAGCTATTATAATTTAGATATTTTTATGTGAATCATAAATCAAGCAATCATGATGGCACCTCATCGTGTAATTTCGTTTTAATTTTTTTAATTATAAAGTCCCGTACCCACATTGGCTTCAAGCCTGCTTGTCCAATGTGTGGACGGCTAACATTTGTGACATTTGTGTTTTGTGAATCTGTCGGCTATAGTGCCATAAATTATTGTATTTTTGGACTTGTCGCCCTGCCGCCCTAGGCGTATTGGCTGTTGCTTGGATGCTGGCCATGTTGAGTCTGTCCAGACATCAAAGGCAATAATAGGGGCAATAAATGAAAGCGCCGGATGTGCGATTATTTAGAAAACTCTCGATACCCGACTGATTTTTTAGTTCAGTTTGCGTTTGTGACGTATAAAAAATAATAAATTTTATTAATAAAATAATTATCGATGTTTCTATATTTCCATATTCGCAATCAAAAATTAATTATTATTACATTATTGATTGTATTCATATTTAATATATGAAATTCCATCATATTTTATATATTTGTTTTCATAAAAATGTACATCAATTTAATAAAACGTATTCACCGCTACTGTCAACAATATCGGTAAGTATAGAATAAAACACTACTTTACAAAAAATATGTTATATTATCATATATTATAGGACAAGAAATAGATCCAAAGAGGTAATATAGTTGTCCATTTCCAGCTAACTTTTACTGATCTAAAATTGAACCAACATTTATTTGAAATGCATACAAATTCTTACAAAAGCAAACAATATTCTGAGAATTGAAAATTAAAATTTTTAGAATTGAAAACAAACAATAGTAAACACCAGGATTAGTTCACATAATTCTGGCTACTAACATTGGCCAAGAATCGTGGTCAAGATCTTGGCCAAGAATATTAATTTATGGTCAAGACGGCCAAGTTGACCGTCCACACATTGGAAGCACAAGCTCCGTGTCAAATTAAAGTAAATAAGTCTCGTGTAGAAATGGACGTAAATGCGTCCCTGTTGCGGCGACCTTTTGTTACAAAACAACAGGCAAACAAAATCTTTGTAAAAAAGATGTTGGTATCTCACTTAATATTTTTCTAATCATGTACAGTTTTATAATATGATTGTTCATTAATTATTTATTATAAGCATATTCTTTATTTTATTTATTGAAATAAATAGTAATTATAAAGTTTTGTTCTATTTATATAAGATAAAACAAAAATTATTCGCTTGCAAATTTTTGTTTCATCGTCATCGATTATTTATAAGATTAATAATATAAAGAAAAATATATACTATTTAAATAAATAAAATATGATAAAATTCTATATATTAAACATGAATATAATCAATAATGTAATAATAATAAATTTCTGCTTACTAAATTTGAAAATATAAAAACATTGATAATTATTTTATTAATAAAATTTATTACTTTTTATAGGTTATATATAATAACTGAACAATCAAACTGCGCCAGAGTTGCAAACACATTCAATATTTCAGTTTCAATAAGCCTAGTGCTGAAGGTGGACAAGTGCATGAATATATTAATGTATGGCACTTGGACCCAACTATAGCTAACAGACACAAAATTCGTAATTTTACAAATTTTAGCCGTCCACAAATTTTACAAGCACTTGGAGAGAAAAACCTTTATAAATTTGATTTGTGATTAATATTATTGAAATATTTCCAAAGATCTAAATTTAACTTATTTTTAGAGATTTGAACCATTCTGGTAAACGGTTAATTTTCGGCTCCATATTGTCACTGTTAGTCATTATATTGTTTGTTACTGTCACTAATATATGTTGCGTTTTCTGTGTAAATTTCATACTATTGAAGCTTGCTCATTGCCAAAGTGAAGATGGCAACTTTCCTTCTAACGCGCCATTCCCATCAAAATGTATTGCATAAAGGTACAAGTTATATGAGTAGCTTTTACCAAAATCGTTTATTAAGTAAGTTGCAAAACTGAGGGTATATATATATATATATATATATATATATATATATATATATATATATATATATATATCACGTATGAAAAAGATTCTGATATTGCGTTAGTAGTACAATTTATTTATTCTCTTTTCATGAATACAATACAATTCAATTATAGATTAGTGGTATGAACAAAAGTCTGAACATTGGTGTATGGCAACGCAAAAAAATTAAAGGAGTGATTGAAAGTTTGGAAAAATATTTTAAAATAAAAGATTTGAAAGTCAATGTGAGCAAAACAAAAATAGTGATGGTTAGAATAGACGAAAGTAGAAGGAAAGTGGAAAAGTGGAAATTAAAAACGTTTAAATATTTAGGTTAACTAGCACGAAAATCAAATAAAGTGGTGGGGTAGGACAAGTGAGGGGAATAAATGAAAAAGAAAAAGTATTAAAGTGAGACGTATGATGTTTGACAGTTTAGTTAAAAGCATGATGTTATATCAAACGTAAGTTGGGAGTTTGAAGTAGATTATTTAACAGGAAATAAAGAAGGTTCAAGAGGAAATAAAAAGAGACAGTAATAGTTGAAGCAAGAAAACTAGCAATACATTGAAGAGAGACAAAGAGAAAAAAAAATAGATAGAAAGGAAGTTTGAACGGCGACAGATAAGCAAGGGGAGTTTTAAAAAGAAAAAAAGAAACAGGACATTTGCAAATTAATATAATATATGTTATTCTGTAGAAAACATTTTATTTTATATTTTTAAAAGTTGAAAAAGAAATTATTAAATTGCTTTGCATTGTGCGGGTGTTAATAATTGATTAAATTAACGAGTTGTTTTCAGATTTAATTATACTTGTTTTTATGTAAATTTCAAATTCACCAAATTAGTAGACACTAATTCGTTTTAATAGAAACCTGTGTAATTGAAAAGTATCGGTATAAATATAACATTCATATGTGTACAAACTGCATGTACATTTCTTAACAAACAAAATAAAACCTATGCGTTTTTATCGGTTTCTTCCAAAGCGATGCAAAACGTGTTTTAATACACACTCCATAATACAATTGTTCGTTCACGGAGCCTTGGTGCATACACGGTACACACATACATACATACATACGGGATGTTATAGTATATACGAACTAAGATGCACTCGCAGCAATAACACATTTGAATACAGGCAGGTAATCAAGAGAAGTTGACACCCCGTGGGCTAGTTTTGAACTCAAAAACATCGATTCTGGACAGATAGATAAAATACACTTTTTATTATTAATTTAAATAATAAATACATATGAAGTTTCTATTTGTTAAAATTTATTATTACACTAATTTGTAATTGCACACGTTAGTAGAAAAATAAACATTAAAATGGCAAAAATATCCACAGAAGCATTCTTAAAAAGCAGTTCCAAATTTAGATTTTTATGTACATTAATTAACCGGACAATTTTTACACAAATTTCGAAAACATAACTATAACTGAAAATGGCGAGAGGTTGTTTTTCAAAATAAGAATCGCATATTCTACGTTCGTTCGCATACATAATATAAATGTGAATGAAATGTCTACTTTATTGATCTATTTCAATAAATTTAGTTATTATAAAACAATTTCAATATCCCGTAAGGAAGCACCAATAGTGCTAAAGTTTAGCATATAAATATTATTTCAAATTATTTGTTTTTTGTAAAATATCCTTTCTACAAATATTTTAAGAAAAAGCGTTTTTCTTTAGTTATGTACCAATAGTGTAGTATAGTTTTGATATCTATGATTGATTGGTGTAAAACTTGCTAGCATTTTTGTTAAAATGTTAATCCAAGTAAAATGTTTAATCTTATATTAATTTTTTTTAATAGACATTGTGTGTCTATTTTGTATGGCTTTCTTGTACACAGCCTCAAAATCATTTAAATTAATTTTTTATTTCTAAATGACACTATTAGCATTTTATTTATTGAAAAGTAAAATAAAAGAATCGTGTAAACTTATTTTCTTGCAAAATTTTAAATTTGACTTCCGTTACCCAGATCCTGTAACTTGATTTCCGTCACTAAATTTAAAGTACTAAAAAACAGTTGTATGTATATATATATATATATGTATATAATATATATATAAGAAGGGCTCACTTTATGAATGAATTCCACCCTTGAATGTTAGGTATATTCAATACGTTTAACTAAACGTATTGAATATACCATCAAACTTGATGGCTTGTTTTACATTACAAACTGATTAGCTTATTGATGGATGCACTTCTTAAATTAAACTGCACAATGCTTCTAATGATAAAATTGTCGACGCTGGAATCAGAAATGACGGTAGGTAACATCTGCTCGAGTCATGGACGAGCGCCGTTCAGGGACCGTTACAAAAACATACGTAATGCGAAAGGTCCGCCGGTTTAGGGGTGGATTACGCGGTTCGCACTTTATTACGACAGAAAAACTACCGGCTGCATTGTTATTGCTTCACATAAATGTCAATCAAATCACTGAGATTTTGCCATTGTCGGCACACGTCTCACAATAGGACAATACAAATTTTATTGCGTGCAGCTTTACGACTTGATGCATCTTTATTAAATAGTTTTTTTTATTGATAATTTGCCTACTCAAAATAGTATATTTAGTAACACATTTTCGTTAATTTTATTAAATTTAGTTAAAAATTATATAAAATAAAAGCACGTTCAAAGAAGCCATTAAAAATACTATAGTTCTCGCAAAATTTAAATGTGACATGTGTATATATGCTTGATGAATCAAATAGTGTATCGGGTTGTTCAATAATAAGTTCTTATGCTTACTATTTTAAAAAAGTGATAAACAGATACCCTTTGCAGAAACTTTAAACGTTTATACATTTATTTGTATTTGTTGACGTACAATTTTCTTATTTAGCATAAAGTATTCAATATACAGGGTGAGTCGGAAGGAAAGTGTCAAACTCAAGGAGTGTATTAAACACGTGAAAATAACTCAAATATTGTTATCCAATCTTCATTTGTTACTAAGTTATAGCATCATTTAAAATAAACAAAAATTAGCATTTTGTAATACTTTCATCAAACAAACTGAGAATTAAATATTAAATAACTATTACAATACACTAATAAAAAATGTTGTTTCTTTGTACTATAACTTATAAATTATTTAAAATAAACTAAATTTCATACATTCACGTTTTGCTAGTTATTGCGTTCTTTTAATAAATGTTCAAAAATACCGCAACTACTTTTCTACATTGTATATTTCGTCTACGAAGTGCGCATGATTGAGTAATTGAATATGTGTTTGTTTAATATTAACTGCAATATTTAGAATGCGTTGAATTACTGCATCCACTTTTACTTTTTACGCTTCACTTTTGAACCTGCCCTACAAACAATAATCTAGTGGAGTAAAATCTAGAGATCTTGAAGGCCAACTAATAGGACCACCACGAAAAAATAAAACGCCCTGGAAGCGTTTTGTCGTTAATGTTGTTTGACTTTCGACTGTTGCGTGAGGATTTTTGTCTGACCATATATGATAGTTGTGCGTATTATTGATGCCGTTACGCGTGAATGTTGTTTCATTTGTAAAAAGTATACGCAATACAACACAAGGATTATTAATTATCCACTCACAATATTCCATACGTTTATGAGTATCTTCTGGTTTGAGATACTGTACATGGTATGGATGGAAACCGTGCGGATAACGTGTCTTTATTACTCTTGTTTGTGGAATGTCCAATTGCGTTCCAATTCTTCGTGATCTAATCGTTGCACCTTCTTCTAACACATCCAAAATATTTTCTATATCTTCTAAATCTTGTTGAGTCGCTTGTTCATATTTTATGTAGGCACTGCGAAGTTTTACGGTCTCGCACAGTTTATTGAAAACTTTAACAAACGCAATTTTTATTTGGTCTCTAATGTAGAAATCGCAGACTAATGTTTCACAAACTTTTTTGTACGCGGCACACTTTATGAATAGAACATTTTATGCGGCACACCAGAATTTTTGCACAATACAAATTATTGAATTTTGGATTATAAACGATTATATTTCCTTCCTTCCAAAGGATAATAAAATTTACAAAACGATTGCACAATTAATATTTACAAAAATAATAAACTAAAAAGTAAGTATTGTTAAAAATATGATAATATGAAATATTACCACAGAGAGTTAACAACTCGCGTACGTAGTTGCGGCACACCGGTAGGGGAATGAATACTGCCGTAGATAATATTCTCTAAAAGCAGCAGTATAAAAATTTGAATAAATGTATAGCATTTTCTAACACTTTAATCGTACAAACTCAAATTAAGAGTTGATGTTTGTTTTTGAGCTAAAAGTTGATAACAAATAACACTCAGGTAACAACATTTGAGTTTTTTTGACATTTTCACGTATATATATATATATATATATATATATATATATATATATATAATATTATAATAACTATAAGCAACATTGAAAATTCACGTGATTTCAAATTTGTATTGCAGTAATGCTCGAATTACACTCGTCATTTTTCTGCGATCATTAAATTTATTTTTTATTTAACTTATTATAAAATATACAAATTAATCTTGAAAACTTTATCTGTATCATTTGCTTATCGCCTTTAGGCGATTTCAATATTTTTACAGCTTTTTTGCCCAAAAATTACGCTTCAACAAACTTGAATCACATAATATTAATGAGTGACTGAACCAACACGAATTGATACAAAG